>MU551603.1:7589998-7603641 GCA_024362625.1 Silurus asotus
TGTGTGTGTTTGTGTGTGTGTGTGCGTGCGTGCGTGCGTGCGTGCATGTGTGTGCATATGAAAAAGAGATCTGAGCCTGTTCTGTGAAAACCACAGGCAGGGTGATAGGGAACGTGCACCAAGCACACAGGAACACTCTGTACTTTTACTGCTACAGTGTGATGCAGACAGCCACACACTCTACTGCAGTGTGTGTGCGTGTGTGTGTGTGTGTGTGTGTGTGTGTGTGTGTGTGTGTGTGTGTGTGTGTGGTGGGACAGAAACAGGGAAAAAGAGGGATGTCGGAGAGATGTAAGGGGTATGCGTGTGAACTGGGATGCTTGTGAGCATGCAGCAAGTCACACAAAAAGCTCAGCAGACACGTGCTACCCCTCGTGCTCGCCAAGCTTGGTGGACTAAATGAAATCGATTTTGCTACTGCCCTCACGTCTACTACGGAGGTCATAGCATGCTGCTTCTAAAAAAAAAAAAAAGGCATTCATAACCCGTGTTCATAGATCGTTTACTGCTTTTTATTTGATTGAAACTTTTGACCTCTGTCACAAATCATAGAAGACACTGCAATCCACCTGGACAAATGAAGACTGATTTCAGTGCCTGATCTGCATTCCAATTGCACCCTGTCATTTCTAACACATGGCGTTAAAAGGTTACGTACTAGAAGGAATGAGGACACATCCAGAATACACAAGGGACAGTCCTCAGTCACGACTACATTTATATTGACAGTACACAAAAAGCTTGCAGTCTCTTTCTGACATGATATAGGATTTGATTAAGACAGTCAGGCACTTCAAGAAAATAATCATCATCATCATAAATAATGTAAATACTCTCAAGCGACCCAATATAAGAAAGGTCAGAGTTGCCTGTATTTCCTCAGGAGACTCAAGTCCTTTAATTTACACCAAACAGACACAACATTATGGCCACTGATCAGGCATAACATTATGACCACTGGTCTAATATTGTGTTGATCCCTTTTTGCTGCCAAAACAGTCCTGACCCATCAAGCATTAACAGATTTAACTTCTTCAGCAATTTAAAACACAGTATCTCATCTGTTGGCTAGCCTTCACTCCCTACTTGCATAATGAGCCTGTCGCCGGTTCATCAGTGTTCCTTCCTTGGACCACTTTTGATAGATACTGACCACTGCAGACCAGGAACATGCCACAAGAGATGCAGTTTTGGAGATGCTTTGACCCAGTCGTCTAGCCATCACAATTTGACCCGTGTCAGACTCACTTAAATCAATACGCTTGCCCATTTTTCCTGCTTCTAACACATCGACTTTGAGGGCAAAATATTCATTAGCTGTAAAATATATCCTACCCAATAATAGGTGCCATAATGAAGAGACAATCTGTGTTATTCATTCCGATTATTCACTCACCAGTCATAATGTTATAATGTTATGTCTGGTCAGTGGTCCTTTAAGCTGTAGTGTGCTGGTGAAGACAGCTTATGCCAACAACAGAACAGCTTATTAGGGATGCAAGCTTGTTCATGGGAGTTGACCTAAAGTCTCTGGTTTAAGTGTCTGAGAGAGGAATGCTAAAGAAAACTTCTCAGTATCCTTGATAATGCGTCACACCCATTACGTGCGACACCTGAGTCCTAGCGGGGCACATTCAGCGAAACACTGGGACCATCAAAGACAACCACAGCATGCCACAGGAGATGTTTACTACCAGTGGCCATCAAACTCTATAACTCCTCCCCTTTCAGTAGGGAGCAGAACTGACACAATGAACACTGACAGTATCACTGTGCCATTATATGCATTATTAAAAATTTCACAATAATTACAATGTACTTTAATATATAATGTACTATATTATAATTATTGTAATATAATAGGTGCAATACCTTTTTGCATTTTTTTTTAAAAATTTCATAAATATAGAATATTTCATTTATTTTTCATTTTTTTTTTAATTTACATGTATTTTTCTTGTAATCTGAAGCAGTCTCTGGCAAAATAA
The DNA here is from genome assembly GCA_024362625.1 of Silurus asotus. NCBI lineage: Eukaryota > Metazoa > Chordata > Actinopteri > Siluriformes > Siluridae > Silurus > Silurus asotus. The sequence continues at coordinate 7,591,987 of MU551603.1, forward strand.
TTTTGTTTGGGATCAGTAAAGTTCTATCTTATCATAGTGTACAGATGTCACAGAAACATCCGAATAAATTCCCCTTCAGCAGCTGTAACTGGCAAAAAAAGATTGCACACACATCTTCCAAATCCTGACAAATACAAATACAGGGAGAATATATACGGAGAAGATCTTAGCATTAGAGGAGCGCATCCAGAGTCTAGAGAGAAGTAGTGAGTGTGAGAGCAGTCCAGGTTCTGCAGGGGAAAGTCTGGATGCCCTAGGTGAAGGTACTATTCCCCCGACTCCGGCATTAGAGCCCTCGCAGCGGGGCGAATGGGTGGATTGCACACAAATCTTCCAAATCCTGACAAATACAGGGGCTCTTAGAGTCACTTGAACACCTTATATGTGTGATATGGGACATTCTTTGCAACATATACTACTCTCTTGCATCAGACATTTACACTATATAGACAAATGTTTATGGACACCTGACCATAACATTTGAGCATCCATTCCATCTTTAGCGTCCAATTGCTGTTGTTATAACTTCTACTCTTCTGGAAAGATGTTTCACTAGTTAGTAAAGTCAGGTACTGACTTATGGTAAAAAGGCCTGGGGTGCAGTCAACTTTATAATGGTGTTTAATAGGGTTGTGGTCAGAGTTCTATAGCAGGCCATTTAAAATCTTTTACCCCAACGCATGTAAACCATAGTGCATGATTGGTTAATGCTGATTAATAGTAATCAGTGGTGGACAGTAACAAAGTAAATGTAATTATTACTGTATTTAGGTTGATTTTTCACGTATCTGTAGTTTACTTAAGTATTTCTGTTGGTGGAGACTTTTACTTTAACTTTACCACATTTCAAGTCAAATATCTTACTTACAAATATCGTACTTTTTACTCAACCACATTTTACAAATTAGTAGTTTCTTTTTATTTGAGTCGATAAAATCTTAACTGGTCAATCACAAAGCAAGCCACCAATCATGGTAGAGCCTGCACTCTGTTTTAAACTTGTTTTTATTGACGCTTAGCAGTGGCGGATTTAGGAATATGCGAAATATTTTTTTTTTTTAGCCGCTCATTTGCACGGTCACGTCAAGTCACGGTCAATAAACCTTGGTCAGGACTCGGAGTGTACACCCACCACCCAGAGAAGTTCCCCACTCGTACACATTTAGAAAGGAGAGGCGTCGCCTTGGGTGACGTCACCTCGGCTTTCAGGGTTTCCAGTAGGAGAACTGACAAGACCTGAAGTGACTTCACGTCAGTTAGGAGAGCTACATCCAAATTATGGATGACAAAAAAAATAAAATAAATTATAAACCCTCAGGAGCCCAATTCAGAAAAAAGAGGAAAGAAGTAGGGGATAAACGTGCCAAGGTTAAAGGTGTGTATGCAGCTCTACCATTCATCTCATTTTGAGAATAGTAAAGGCTAATGTATTTAATGAAATCGGCTATTAAATGTATATCACAGATGTGTTGCCTGCTAGGCTTTTATGCATAGGGATACAGTATTTCTTTTATCTTGCATAACATTATAATTTACAGTATTTAGTTTATTATAATGTGTGTAGCAACAAAACAATTACAGCCTAACTAGTCTAGTTGGATTGTAATTAAACTAGCACTTATTGATCTTGGATACATTTAATTGAGGTGATGTCATAAAGGTTTTCTGTGATTGTACTTAATATGTCTGAGTTCAGTAAGGGGAAACTTCGGTGCAGCCTAAAAGACTCAATAAGCCAAAAAGTTGTATGGTTCTTGGTTCTGAAATTTTGATAAATTGTGCACAATGACGTGTATTTAATTGTGCAATAAATGCATTTAGAGTAATTATTTATACATGAAAGGAAGCTCTCAGAAATGTATCCAAATTCATGGACTGCTCTAAGAATATGCCTCACTCATTCAGTGACGGTAGCTAAAGCATAAACAAGATTTTGAAAGCTAAAACTAATCAATTGGGTCGAGGCGTGGTTCACCCAGGGCATCATTCAAGCTAGAACCCTCTATTGCCGCTTGGTGGTATCTACTTAGCGGGAACAAACAGTGTAAAAGCAGGCAGAACATTTTGTGAGGAATAAATGATGTGAAAATTTCCTGACTAACTTGTAACAACACCCATGGCCTTATTTGTGCAAATAGTTTTTTTGTATTTGTTGGGAAAAAAAAAAGGTTTTTGGGCTCATGATAATTTATTAGATATCAATCACTGTTTAACTCATTAATATCATTCTATTAAAAGATTGGTGTGCTGAGAGTAACATTTGAATCTTTTCATAAAAACTGAGTAGATTTAGTCTTGTGATCAAATTGGACATTATAGCTCTAATTAATCATAGTACTTGGATACTATTGCATTTTTTTATGTTTAAGTTTGGGCTACTGTGACTTCCAAGTACAAATGATTGCTGATTTACAGAAGGCATACTCAATCTGAGCAACTGAGTGCCACATGTGACTATAATGGAAAGAATGCAGAAAAATCAAGCCCTTGATGCTCCTGGTGCTATTTAGATGTTAATGGTGCTATCCCAAAACGTGGGATATTCGTTTCAGTATCAGTAATTTAGTGTTTAAAAAAGAATTGAAATGATTTCCAGTTGTATGTATTTCTAGACAAATGAAGACTTTTATGATCTAACAGAGCAGAAAAGTAATTTTACTGAGTAGACAGTAAAAGTAGTGTGAATGAAAGAGAGTGTGTGTGTGTGTGTGTGTGTGTGTGTGTGTGTGTGTGTGTGTGTGTGTGTGTGTGTGTGTGTGTGTGAGAGCGAGAGAGAGAGAAAAAGTGTGTACGAGTGAGTGATTATGTAGGTAAAGTGATTATGTAGGTAAGTGTGCACGACTGAGAAGGAATCCCTTCAAGCCAAGACTTCCTTTACATCACTCTACGGAATGGCTCTCACGGGTGTGATATGTGCAATGACAGCTAATAACGTGTGATATAGAGCCCCATTTTAGCTTCACAGGCATGCTGGGAGTGAAACTGGGGTATGGGCTTCACTTCCTCCATCCTCCCTTTCTCCTTTCACACACTTCTGCTATCAATTCTACACCACAGCTGCCAGTCCCACTCAGCTGAACTGAAGCTGTAACATTGAAGTGTGGCTCATTCAAAAATACATGGTGTGTGTGTGTGTGTGTGTGTGTGTGTGTGTGTGTGTGTGTGTGTGTGTGTGTGTGTGTGTGTGGCATAGTTCTCCACTTACCAGAGAGATGTGGTGGAGATGTAATGCACCATCTGAATGAAGGGGAGAGGGTCTGAAGTAGCTCCACAACTGTTACACACACACTGGTAGACAGAAATGAAATCATTAATGAAACATATATACATACAACATACATATACATACATACATACATACATACTCAAAACTCTTTACAGTACAGTTGTTGTTGTTGTTGTTGTTGTTTTTTTTTTTAAGATTTACAGTATAGCAGAGAAATGACCACTGCTACAATTCTATTTGGAGGAAATATGGAATCATATACAATTGACTTTAAATTATTGGCAAATGAACGAGCAAAATCTATTGTATGAAAAAAAAAAGTTACACAAAAACACAAGAGATCCACAAAATGTCTTACGCCTTCTTTCAATAGGTGCAACAATACCAGGAAGAGTAGCTTTATTTTGAACAGATACTAGTGTTATCATAATAATCTTCAAAATTCTTATCAATATGTTTGTTCTTATGTTGTCACTGAAAGATTCATGAATAACAGTATAAACAAAATTTCACCGTGGAACATTTAACCTGGAAGAACCAAGTAGCCTTTTCTGCAAGCTATTTTGCAGTTATGATGTGCACTCTGGAACCTTGTTCATAAAGAATATGATAAAAATCTGATCAGCATATGCAGAAAATAAATTCTGGATGATCTGGGTCATTTCAGATTTGAAGGAAAAGATAGAGAGAAATTTGGGTGTTTAACATAATATTTTTCAAGCAAAAACTGGTTGGCTTTTAATTGATTAATTATATTAATGAATTTATTTAAATAAATAACGCAACGTTTACAGTTCATTGCCTTGTTAGAGTTTTTGCAGAAAACAAACTTTACACTTTACAAAGACTTATTAGGGAAAACATTTTCACTATTTATTTATTCAGATTTTATTAAAAGGTGCCAATAATTCTGGAGTCAATAGAAAAATATCATAGCGAAAAATCATAGTAATATAACTGACCTGTTCGAATAGTGTCATAGCAAACTTCTGGTGTGGGATGCAGTGTTTGGCTGTGCAGATGTCCTCTTTAGTCTCATCGGAAATGTGGAAGTGGATACGCATGAGCAGGTTCTCCTATCCAGAGAAAAAAGAATACACATTTTTACCTCTCTCTGTGTGTAAAGCTGTACCTGTGTGTATGTGTGCGCTTTCCATTCGCCTGAACTGTCTGAGTTGTTTAGGATATTTAGCACTAGGGCCTTGCTGCTGTGAAAGCGAGGTATCTGCGTGTGTCAAGGAAGCTGGGCCGGTCTGTTTAGTTTATTCATTTTTCACTGTCAGCAATCACTTCATGTTAATCTGATCAAGAGAAAAGAACACATCTATATTTCATAAGAGGCGTTTTTGAATCCCTGGCTGAAGAAATTTAAAATCAATCGATCATGCTGCTACTTCCTGACGCAGGGATACACAACGGGGAAGACAGAGATAAAGCGTGAGTGGAAGAAATGGAAGACAAAAGGAAAAAAGGGAGAAACAGCGAGAGAAACCTTCAACAAATAGTACACGGCTACATCTAGACAACGTTTAAGAAGTGAGTAAACACTCCAACTATCAGTAATAAAAGTGAGTGTCATTTCCTGCTTAGGCATTAATCTGGGTTTTGTCCTACGCAGCATTGCAGTTGTGTAATGCATGTAACTTGACTAAAGGAAATTATAAGTGCTGCTGATGTGTGGCCTGAATTTCTTCTACTCACGATGAGGCAGTGCTATATGAGTATAGTATAGGGTGAGATGATTACCCGCTTGGCCCGATGCCTGTCTTCACCTCATAAACGAGCGATTCATATCAAGTCCAAATTCACAGTAGCAACCAGATTTAACAGCTCTTCTGTTAAAAATACTGAGCTGAAGCCTAAAACAGCACCATGCCACAGAGCTCCCAGAGAGCTGCTAATTGAACTAAATAACACTCCTATGACGTCGTCTTTTGTGGCCAAGAGAAAAAAAAAATTCTCACATGTTGAGTGTACAAAGTCCTGACACATAAAGAATCAGCTGCATATAAATAGCTGTTTAAGATAGAGCTGATCGAGGTTCCTTCAGCAACTGAGCTTCAACTGCTAAGCCTGTGAATGATCTCAGCCATGCTCCTTAATTATCAGTATTGATGTTTTGTGTCCTTTATGGCCATAAACAGAACCCTCATTCCTTAATCAGGTACAGGCTGAATAATCAGGTTTGGGATAAGTGAAGTGGGCAATGGTATGAATACAGCTTGTTGCATGACTCTTCACATACACACTGTGCACTAAAACCACAGTAGTGAACCAATCAATGCAAATATTGACTAATACATGAAGCATGAATGGTTGAGATAAAAATTTAATGAAGGTGCTATAAAAAAGAAAACAGTTTGTTTTCAGTGCCACTGTCATGAAATAATGCAAAGGCAACTCTAGCACTGAGAAAACATTATTAACTACCACTGTTTGCCTACACAGTCAATCTACCTGCTGTTGCTCATGTTCCTCGAACCAATGTATGTTTATACAATATACACACAGAAAGAACAAGATCAGTATCAGATCAATAACAACAGAAATGAGGAACAGAGACACAGGAAATGTAAAAAAAAAAAAAAAGGAGAAAAAAAAAAAAGAAAAATAAAAAAAAAAAAAAAAAAAAAAGGCATGGGAAGAGTGAGACCATAACGAAAAGATTATCAAGACTGAGAATGAATGAGAGATGCAGGATAACGGGTCTTACAAAGCACTCAGCAGCGTCGTCCATGATGCCCAACTGGAAGCGCTGCTCATCCTGGAAGGTCTTAGCCAGAGCACTACGCAGGGCATCCGAGGGCAGCACCTTCTCACTGCTGTACTGAAACTGGGCAAAAATGCTCTGCAAAATATAAATAAAAATAAAAAATTAAATTATTATTATTGCTATTATTTAAAAAATACCCCTATTGAGATCTTCATGCCATCAGGACATCAGTAACCTTTCACACTATTATTTCAGTTACAACTGTAGACAAGAATTCTAATATATTTTAACATCTACAAGAAATTAGAAAAATACCAAATTATCACTAAATTAACACTGAATTTAATGTTAACAGCAAATGTCAAAGAAAGGACTGAGAGGCTTAAAAGGACTGTTATGGATTTTGAGACTTAAAGTAATACATTGAAAACTACTTATCATTTCAAAATCAAGCATATAGGGGACCTGACTTCCCTACATTGCTCCTAATGCAAAGTGTCCTGTGAACAACAAGCACCATATTCAGGGTGTAGTCCTGATTCAAGTGATACTGGATCCACTGAAAACAAAAGCTTTACTGAAAGTAAATAAATGAGCATTGTGAAGGTCCAATGGCCACTGGGAGAAAAGATCTGTTTTGGTGTTCGGTGGTGGTGACATTAAACACTTGCTGATTGTATACTTGTTTGCCTGTTGACTATGCTAATAAAGAGTGCGATGACTTTTCTGTAACGTGTATAGTAGTTATAAGTGTAGGGTCAAATTTCTCTAGCATCCATTAGAGATGTCCAACTCTATTATTCCGATTAGTTAAATTTCTTGGTTACCAATGGGAAAGTCAGGGGTTCAAGCCCCAGGTATCTGCTCCAGAGACACTGACCCACACTTCCTAATAAGAAGATATATAGGATGCACACAAAAAAAATGTTCTTTACTGTAATTATTTATGTCATAAATAAAAGCTTTCGCTTAAGAAAGATGTCTTTTTAAGACAAGATTTAAGCTTCATGAGACACCCGGCTCAGAACGATGGTGTGCTTTAGAACCAACGTCCCACAGGATGCAAGTTGCAAGCACTAGAGTTTTCAATCTTTAATGCAGGTGCTAACCAGCAGTTAGATATGAAGCTTGGGACAATAAAAGACAAAGTTAATTAAAATGAGTTGTGTTTACGTCATCCTTAGTAAATGCCTGGTCAGGCATTGGGGTTGTAATAATAAAAAACACACTGTTCTGTATTAGGACTAATGAGGAATATAACTGAGGCTAGACAGAATTCCAGTCAGAGCCAGGATTTCAAATACTTCATAAATCAATATATGAAACTCTAGATAGACAGATTGTATCAATGCTTTACACCAAAAAATAACATATGCATGCTTTGTTATGGAGTTGTTCTCTACGAAAGAAAAAATATTTGCTTGTAGTATACAGTTACTGTAACTTATTGTTTGGGCACTTTAAAACAGAGCCACTGTTTAAAACTGTCAATACATAATCTATCACCCTGTCCATCAGCACTGGGACAGCTATTGAACTCACTAAATGAGTGCTGTAGGAGAATGGCCTCTTGTCTTAGCACAGCTGATAAGCAGCACTAATGGACTAAAAACACTGACATTAGCAACTTCTGTGATGGCAATGGTGACATAATGGCTTTACCACTAGAACTTAGCTCTGGTGTACTGAACACAAATATATTTGAATGGGATGTCAGGAGCACCAATCAACACACACACAACCACACACCAACACACCCCCACACACCCCCACACACACACACACACACACACACACACAATGTTAGTAAGTGTAGAAATGAGGGTGTTCCTATGGGGGTTGCATTGATGGCACTGGAACAGGTAATGCAAAGAGATGACTGCAGTACTGCACCAACATGAGCCAGAATGTAGCAAGGGTATGGGATACGAGAGGAAGAGGGGCAGCTATTGCGCTGAGCAAGAGCGAGATGATGGCAATTTTCCCCCACTCCATCACTCCCATCACGCGGGGGAGCCTCTGCACAGAATACTGAATCATTTTCATCAGCTGACATTTTTAATGCCCTTCACTCTTTTCCTCTCTCTCTCTCTCTCTCTCTCTCTCTCTCTCTCTCTCTCTCGCTCACACACACACACACACACACACACACACACACACTTATACATAATCTCACTCCGTCATACCTTCCTTAAGACATACACAGGCACTTACGTTCACTCCACACCCCTTCATTCTCTGCTCTAATAAGGGCAGATATGGATTTAGTGGAGGTCCAGTAAGTAGATCAGCACTGAGAAGGATCCTAACACAGCACTAGAACTTAGTTCGATCCGGAATTTATCAATGTGTGTTTCTAGGCTTGTCTTAAAGGATGACACTGTCATTACAGGTTTGTCTTAACACAAAGGAGTCATCACTTCTGCTGCAGAAGAACTAAAAAAAATGTAGTATTTAGGTTTACTTAGGGGTGAATCCTAGACCAGTGTTTATAACTTTCCCAGGACACATCGGGTCAGAAGAAAACACTTTTCATCCTTGAACAAACTAAACACTAGAGTTCAAAGTGGTCAGGTCTGGGGAAAACAAAACAGCTTCAGTGTGAAAATGCTCTGAGACTCCTGTTTCCCTGAGACAGCTCTGCAAAATAAGCTTCTGCCAATGAAGTGCTATGAAGTGTGGAGAAAGTGAGATTGTTATTCGTACAAGGTCAAAGTCAGTCCGCCTGTCCCAGAGCTGCAACAAACTCACCTGTTTGCACCAAAATCATGCAATATGAGTCATGCAAATAGCAAAAAAAACTCCTACACACATGCACACACAGTGCACTTCACTGAGGCAATGTCTGTGAGATAGTAACCTACACGCAAAGACACAAGACAGCATCATATTCTTTGAGCTGCTGCAAGGGCACTGAAAACACACACACACACACGCACACACACACACGCACACACACACTAGATAATTAACTACATATTCAAATTTCTAGCACCAATTAACAAAATGTTCCTATGCAAATCCTCCAAAAGATAGCGGTAATGTGTATTCTTACAAATCAGATAAATGCGATTAGTGAGCCCGGTGACAGCTGCCCCCTCGGCTATATGCTCGACTGCTGCACTGCTATTGACCGGATACTTTGGTAAAGAAGTGAAGGAGAAAAGGTGCAGTAACAAGCTTTTTTTTTTACTGCCAAAATTCCTGCCAGCATTCATTACATTATTTGATACATCAATATCCCATCAACTCTTCTACTTTTAATTTCCTTTTATTACGCTGAAAAAATACTTACATACGCACACACATGCACACGCACACACACACACACACACACACACACACACACACACACACACACACACACACAGATTTAACCCGATTTCACACAAATGTGCTACACACACACACACACACACACACACAGATTTAACCCGATTTCACACAAATGTGCTCTCTGTTTCTTTCCTAGTCAATGCGACAAAAGCATTCCAACATGTTCGAACTGATTTTTTTTCAGATTCCTCTATGGAATCACTGAGTCTGAATGGGTTATGGATTTTGATTCTAATAACAATAGCAGTACCTGTGGAAAATGTTCTCCACCAACAGTGCATCCAGATTCACAGCACACCAATTTTTCTCCATTTTGTTATGTTACTGTCTTATTCCAAAATAGATTAAATTCATTAAAAATTGTAAAATGAAATGAGAATTCAAATGTATAAAAAAGGGGAAAATAAATTACATGTACATAAATATTCATAGCCTTTGTGCAATAATTTGTTAAAGCACCTTTGGCATCAATTACAACCTCAAGTTGTTTTGAGTATGATGCTATAAGTTATACCTATTTTTGGGCAGTTTCTCCCATTCTCTTTTGCAGAAGCTCTCAAGCTCGGTCAGGTAGAATGGGGAGCATCGTTGCACAGCACAGTTCTGGAGATGTTTAATCGGTTTGAAGTCTGGGCTCTGGCTGGGCCACTCAAGGACATTCACAGAGTTGTCCCATAGCCACTCCTTTGTTATATTGGGTGTGTGCTTAGGGTCGTTTGTCCTGTTGGAAAATAAACTGTCGCTCCAGTCAGAGGTCCAGAGGGCTCTGGAGGGGGGGGTTTATGTCTCTGTAAAACTCAAGGATGATCAGTGAAAACAGGATGCACCTGAGCTCAATTTTGAATGTCATGGCAAAGGCTGTGAATACTGATGTACATGTGATTTATTTCTGTTTTTTTTGCAAATATTAAAAAAAAAAATTTTTTTTTTACGATGTCATAATGGGGTATTGTTTGTAGAATTTTGGGGAAAATAATGAATTGAATCCACTTTGGAATAAGGCTGTAACATAACAAATGTGGGAAAAGTGAAGCGCTTTGAATACTTTCTGAATGCAGTGTATAGTAAAAACTGTTTCTAAATGAATAGAAAAATACTAACAATGATATAAATATACCAATTCCATAGTAAAACCATAAAATACACAGGCTTTTCACTGTGCACATGGTAATGTGTGCATAGTTTATGGTCCTAACTGTACAGCTAATAAAATTAAAACATTCTGTACTATCTTTAAGCCTGAAATAATCAAAGTTCTCTGTTTTCTTTTAGGCAATTGTTACTGGATAATAAAAGCATCAAATAGAATTTTTTTATATGATAAATCACAAGACCAAAAAAAAAAAAAATCAAGATCTTAAATGCCCCATCCTGCACAGGCAATATCACTACACACAAACACACGTACATGCACATACACATACTGTATACAAACTACAGCAGACTTATAACTGCAAACTATGCATGCTGAATTCACGGATTTCAATCAAAATGTTGCCTTTATTAATGTTGTGGATACATATGGATTATTCATGTATATAAGTGATTATTACAGTGAGATCGAAAGTCCTCAAGGCAGTCAAATCAGACCTAAGTAAAAACTGAACCCCAAGCATGTTGTACTTTCTTTCTGTTCACCACTGAATCTAATTCTGCTGCTATTTAAGTACTGTATGTAACATTCCTCCTGTGTATACACTACTTTCCTGCTGAAGAAACATTTCCAATAAAGTACCTGTCCTATCTATCCATCTGCCTGTCTATCTGTCTACTTTTAGTTTCATTGTCTCGCTGAGCTCTCCTTTTACTTCTATTTTGGTCGTGACAGTTTGACAACTTTTGCATATTAAAAAGGTGAGGAAAATGTATATAGGTTCATGGGACGTAACAGCTGTCAGCTTGCAGATGTTTGACTTGCGTTTGATTCTCAGTGTACCTAAGTGAGTGATGTGCAGTTCGTTGCAATCAAGTTTTGCAGTCATATTGTTGCTCATCCGAGCAACAATAAGTTTTTAATTGTCATTTCAAATAGAATATTGCTTTTATTTTCACCTTGACAAATTATATAAAATGTTGTTACTTTTCCATTGAAAAAAAAGTATTTGCAATTCTGTTTATTCGTAAAGGGTTAATGTGTGATCCATTGACTGGTCTCTCATCTAGGGTGAACACCGTGACCTTGATCCGGATAAATAAGTTATTGAAGATGAATGGATGGAGCCTTCAGAAGCTCTACAGAAAATAAAAACAACAGCAGTGACTCTGAGCTGGCTTTTGAATTCCGGAGCAAACAAACAACCTGAAACCCGGATTAATCCTTAAATAAGGGAACAGATCAATGAAGGGTTTTCTTTTACCACACATCACTATACATCACATT
>MU551603.1:7610968-7674595 GCA_024362625.1 Silurus asotus
GGGGGGGGTATTTGACATTCATAAATCACAGTGTGTATGTGGATTATTGTGATATGCATGGCCATTATTGTGGAGATCGCTCTCCATAAACCACACCCTAGAAAACAAGACATGCATGTTTTTTTGCTGCCTCAGCAACTTAGTTATTCAAATAAAAAAGAGAAAGAGAACCAGATATCGGAATATGAGGAGCATCATTGAAAATGTGACTGGGTGAGAACGTAAGCCATTGTCTAGCATTTACGGTCATTTTAATAAAGCTCATCATGCAAAGTGCAACTGGAAACGCCCACTGAATTCATGAAATGAGCTAAGAGAATGCAAAACAACGACACATTTCCATACATTACCATACACACACATAAATATAAAACTAATTATCAAGATCACACTTACACACAATATTACCTTTCTCATAGGAACATCATATGGGTCATACAATCATACATTAAAGAAAAATTCACTAAGAGTAAATTGATTTGAAAATGATAATGGCAATTTGATTATGATTGAAAATTATCTAATAATGATCTGTGTATTTTCTTTCAGTTGAGAATTGCAAAATACTGTATGTTGAAAACATTTGTGTACGGATGCCGAATTTACCGTTATTATCTTTTAGCTATTGATGAGCCTAAGATGTAAATAATGATCTGAAAATTCACATTAATGGCTGAACCCTCAGTGGTTCAGCCTGGAAATTACATCAAGTCTGCTGCGATACCAATCCAAATATTTTGGCTGTATTGGATTTGCACATATTCACACCCCGGTCGTCATGCTCGTATTGACACATGGACACATTCGGCAGGGACACTTGCTCACAACGCGTACAAAACATCCACACGCATCACCTTATGTCTGCTTCTCAGGACATGACCTCCTCCAGCCTGTCAACATGAGATTCATGCTGTACCAGAAGGCTCCCCTGCTTTCATATGCCACCGCAGATTGTTCTGAGTCATCATTAAAAGCCCTGAAGGCCAAACGGCTTCCCCGCAGTGCCTCAGATCAGACCCAAACACATCAACAAGTCCCTTGCAAACCATGTCTGTGTTCATATCAACTAATAACTGGAACCTGCCGGGAGCAGACGGTCAGATATGAAGCTTGTGGGACAAAAAAAAAGGTCACATTCATGGTTCAAACAACTCAATTGTTTATACTTTACGTGTGTCAGAAAATCCAGACACAAGAGCAGCTTTTCCCCCTATAGGTTTCTCCATTATGAACAGCTAACTACCTCCAAGGACAATCTTAATGCAATTTTATTACTGTGGATATTATTTTGTCTGCAGTTGTAAATCGATTAGCAAAAAATAGTCAATTCTTTTTTTTCTTAAATCTTACTATTGTGTGTGTGTGTGTGTGTGTGTGTGTGTGTGTGTGTGTGTGTGTGTGTGTGTGTGTGTATGTGTGTGTGTGAAAGCAATAAAACACTTTTTGATTTTGATTTGTGAAACAATCAAGGAAACGCAGTAAAAAAATTGCGCAGGCAGGTGCAAACAAAAAGAATAACTGCAGAATATATGGGATCAGTCATCCATTCTTTCAGGAGAACAAGAGAAAGAGAGAAGAAAAAAAAACAGCCCTACACACTTGACAGTTGTGCTAAACAACAAAAATGTTTTTTTCTTCCTTTCTTTCTATAAATACTGTATACAATGTACAAGAGAAGCTCTATTTCTTACCCAATACAACAGACAAGGACAGATGTATTTAAAAAGGTAAACAGTAATGGTGTTTACACACTTGGCCTGAATACAAGAGTCTGGGAGAATGGTCTTGTTTAGGGGAGAGACTTAAAATCATGTTTGCTTTTATGATTAAGGTTACTTTCCAAACCACAGGTAAATTGTGCATCTTCTCATGCCACTTCTAGGGTATGTGTACATTATAGCACTGTGTCAAAAGCCATAATGCTGAAAGACCTGCAAAGATCTGATCTCATATAATATTTATTTTGAATAAAGACAAAGAAAATTCCACCAAACATACTAAAAGCTTTGGCAAACAGCCGTGAGTCAGAAACAAAAAATCACAAGCATGTTTACACAAAACTTACATTAATTGTAAGTGTAAGGGCAGTTTTTTTAGGGCCGTCATAAACTACTAATTCTTCCTTTCAGAGATTCTTCAGAGGAAAGAAACTGTAGCTTATGTTACACATCTAAAATGCGTAAATGAATTAAAAACTGCTTTCGGTTTAAAATTGCTTTTTAGAGTTTAACTGGTTCAGTAAAAAAAAAAAATAATGTTTATGTTTATCTTTTATTAGTTGGTTTCAAACCACAGGAAATGCGACATTGTCCATGTCAGTGTTAATCCATGGTGAGTTAAGGTTTGAGTTGAAAAATACTTGTTTTTAAATAAAGCAGTAAGACTAAGCGAAGTGTGAATCATTGTTTTAACTGGCAAATCCATTGAGATAAAACCTTTTTGGTAGGAAGTAGTCAAGGTAACAGGTAGTCGTGGCAACATTCAGAAATGGCAAGCAGCTGAAGGAGTCAGTGGAGATTAAAAAAAGTGTCAGCAGTCAACAAACAGACTGAAAAGGTGATAAAAAAACCTAAGCAAACCTGCTTTCTCCATCAGACCTTTTTGAGTGTTCTCCATTCAAGCCTTTTTATCCAGCAAGGTGAAAGGACTAGACAGCTGGCTGATCTGTTGTTATTTTCAGAAATAAACACCCAAGTAAAAATGACAAGGAGCCCTTTTCATGTGGAGCCACAGCTAAAATTAGAGTCACTCAAGAAAACCTGTCAGCTTTTAGGCTCCTTCCAGCCAGACGAGTGCCATAAATATCTCCGCATTTAAAGCGGAGGCAACACTGGCATAAGACGTCGTGTAAGGCTAGCATTTGTGCACATTCTTCCAGACATGAAAAAATGTTTTGTCCTGCCAACTTTTGCTAATGCTTCTTCTTCATTCACTAACAGAAACTATGTCTCTCAATAGACATGCTGGGCAGGAGAAAGAAAGAAATGCAGAGAAGGGGAAGGAGAAATGATAAAAATGATGATGAAGATGAAGTAAATTCCAGTAGGAAGAGCGAGGCAGTATATCAGCTCCCCATTTACAGAGTAGAGAACATCTCCAGCCAGCCACAGACAGAGCGAATGCTAACAGGTGCAAAATAATGTGCGTTCATATAACAAAAACCATGGAACATTAAAACTGTTACATTCTTAAGCAAAGAAATTATGCCAGCATAATATTATGAATTCTTTATGAATACTTTATTCTCTACTACCAGGCCATAACATTCCTTTTTTTATCATATAGATTTACTAAAAGTATTGAATTTTAGGGGTGATCAACAGAAATAATGTATGGTCTTTAAATTCTACATATAATTAATATACACAATATGGCCAAAAGGTTAGTGACACCTGACCATCACACACATATGATTACATCTCATTACAGTTTTGTTTTCCTAATGCTGTGTAATAACTTGCACTGTTCTAGAAAGGTTTTTCAGTAAAATAAGATTTATTCAGCGACAAGAGCGTTAATGTGGTTGAGCATAAGCACTGGGGCAGTGGGGTTAGTGTAAGATCATCATTTACAGTATGGAGAGACTTACTGGAAGATGTTTGGCCAGTGTAATGCTAGAACGTATACGAGCATCATACACAATTGTGTCCTTACACTTGTTTAGGGAAGATCTACATACGGGTGTGATGGTCAGGTGTCCACATTCACATTATTCACAATTGTATATTGGTTCACTGATCGAGTTGTAGATCGAGTTGTAGCGTTTTCTACCTTGCTGATTCTGTAAGGAATTTCCTTACTCTGTAATTTTGTGAAAAGCTAATGAATGACTGTGATCGTTTTATAATTTAATGATGTTAATCAAAGCACTAAAACAGGGGAGGAACTATACCATCTTTCTATTGTATAAGTAACCTGATATAACATTCGAAAAATAAAACTCAGCATGACAAATGTATTGCTAGCAGCACAACTGTAACCATGCAGCAAATGCTTGCTGGGCAAAGGCAGAAAAAAATGTCCACAGGCAACCATAGGTGAGTGTCCAAAATATTAGCCATACTTGACAGTTAGTCACTATCTGTCCTTTACAATGAAGGATTCCGATGCCATGAAAACAAAAACATAGTTATAACTGTACAGTCACTTGTTTAGCAACTGGATTGTTATGTTCTATACAACAAAAATTAGCGAACTATCTATGGCTAGAGAGCTAGTTTACATCATTCGGTCTCAAAGATACGCTGCACCATTTTCAGCGCAGTGCGCTGTGACTACAGTAGAGCAACCATGAGGTTTTGGGTTTTCACCTGGCTCTGAAAAACACAAGACAGGCTCAATGATGAGCACAGGGTGTTTTTTTTTATATGCAAAATGTTTCTGTAACAGGCAAGAAACGAAGCAGATAATTAACGAGTTGGTAATCCTTGTTCAACAAACCTAATAGGGACATACTGAGCAGTTTGTCAGAACATCATTGGTATCATTAATATGTAAGCATACTACTAATGCACATTATGCAACGTCGCGGCATGAATCAGCATGATAAAGGACATACAGCACAGTCAGAATGTTCTTCTTGCAGATAGTATGAAATAGCAGTTTTCTACCAGAGACAGCAAAATCCCACAAACCTTACATACATCAGTTTTAGGTATTTTTAGCTTCACTAAATTTTTTTTGTTACTTATACAGTACATTGTAAATATTTTTATTGAATGAGCTGGTAAATTTTGTCCAACAGTTATACAGGGCCATCACACTCAAATGTTATCCAAAGTTGAAAGTACACAATTTTGTAGAATGGCTTTGTTTGAATTACAGTTTTCCATTACTACAATACGGTGTGTTTATCTTAACCCTGTTCCATCATGATGATGCCACTGTGTACAAAGTGAGGTCAATTAAGAAAGAACTTTAATGTCCTGCTCCTAACCTCAAACCACTGAACAACTTCAGGTAGAACTTTGGGTGGAACTACTACACACCAGGCCTTAGTGTATGACCTAATTTTGCTTCTGTAGCTAAATAGGCAAAATCCCCACACTCCAAATTTAAGTAAGCATCTTACCCTGAAGAGTGGAGGTTGTTAGAGTACAGACAAAACAACTTTAAAATGGGATGTACAAAAAGTACATTTGATGCCTCAGGTATCCACAAACTACTGACATTAATGTATACAAATAGTCTATAGTACAATATTTGGGCAAAAAGAATAAAACGTTATTAGACTTATTCTAAAAATAATTCTATAAATGCATTTATCAACGAGTTTTAAAACTTAAGCGAACTGGTTCAAGTAGGTTTTGCATGTGACAAAGTGACGCAGTGCGTGCCACAGCATGCTTCACATCATCAATAATGAATAGCAATGCAAACTATTTTCATTATTAAAAATTGTTGAAGCTCTACAATCAAAAGTGGGTTTTTCAGTTTTAGATTTGCATATCAGTATTTAGGAATATATCAGACACATGGCTAAGAGTGCAGACTTATTTAAGCCTATCCTCACCCACCCAAACAGTTGGATACCGCACTTACCTTAAGAGCACAGAAGATGCACGAGTCCTCCATGCACTTGTGTGTGGTCAGTTGCCGGAAGCTTCTGCGGAAGATATCAAGGTGCCAAAGTACCTGAAAGCGAGAAGACGGTTGTTAAAAGTAAGGCCATCAAATCTAGCCTTGTGTATAATATTCACTATGTAGATTCCCAAAACGAAGATTAAAAAGGCAACAAGCCAAAAAAAAACCATCCCATGATTCTCGACAAGAAAACACAGCGTGTCTAGAAGCGTCACCGCGAGCACACAACCACTTTACTTCAGCATCTCGACAACACACCCACACACACTCACCCCCCCACAGATCAGCACATCATAGCATGCTTCTCTGGCCCCGTCCTGCACCTACTCCCTCTGGCCAAGATTACTGCAGTGCTCCAATCCCCCTCAAACAACGTGAGAAAGCCCTGGCAGCCGATATCCACTGATCATGTGCCAGGTGCACACTCCACTTAATCCTCCCAACAGAGCAGGAATTCAGCACCTTTTAACAGCCGCTCCGCTACGGGAGCAACTTCCCAGCAAGCCCGGCTTCAGGACAGAGCAGAGGAGGAAAAGGGAAAAGGTTAAACAAGGGAACTGCAGATCTGCAGAGAGAAAGAGGCATAGAGATAGAGAGAGAGAGAGAGAGAGAGAGAGAGAGAGAGAGAGAGAGAGAGAGAGAGAGAGAGAGAGAGGGGTAGTGAGCACTTAAAGAGAGGAAGTGCTAGTGAGAGAGAGCTGTGATCGCAGAGAAGCCAGAAAGCGAGTAAAAGAGAAGGGGGGGGGGGGTTGTTGCAGTGTGCAGAGATATAACTATAAAGTGCTGATACTGAAAACAGCATGCAAGCAAAATAGATCACTTCTCTTTTTGATTGTTACACTCAGCAGGTATGTGTGTGAATGTTCTGTGTGTTCTGTGAATGTTGGCATGTACATGCCATTGTGGGTGAGTCTAGTCACCATGCATGAGTCTTCATTAATGTCTTTAGCACTTTTTCTAGACTAATTCACACCCGTTCAAAAAATGTGCTCAAGAAGCCCAAAGAGCGATTAAAACACATCTCAAGATACACCTTTGCCATCAATCAGGATCTGAAGCAGAAGCAACCAAAAATCTACAATGTGTGTTTGTTTTTCTTTTATTCCCCCATGCCCAATGGTAACAAATAACCTAGGTTAAAAACTCTACTGCAATTAATCCCACCTCATTTAGCTAATCTCATAATGAATCTACTGTTCATATTTATGGTTTATGATCAACTCATTTACTAACAAAATTTACAACCTACAGATTAAAAACACTATAGACTGGAAACACCCAAATTAA
This sequence comes from Silurus asotus, assembly GCA_024362625.1. Classification (NCBI taxonomy): domain Eukaryota; kingdom Metazoa; phylum Chordata; class Actinopteri; order Siluriformes; family Siluridae; genus Silurus; species Silurus asotus. The sequence continues at coordinate 7,617,839 of MU551603.1, forward strand.
GCTGTTGCTTCTATCGATCTGATCTAGTGCCAAAATCTCTCACAACACAGTGTATAATGGCTTCCAAGCAGAGAGGAAAAGTAATGAAGTACTAATACTTTGTTACTGTACTTAAGTACTATAGATTTTTTTCTAGTATCAGTGCTTCACTTCACTGTTTATTTTTCAGACAACTTTTTACTTTCTCTCCTTACATTACTTACACAAATATCTACTGTACTTTCTACTACATTTTTAAATCAGGCTCGTTACTTTAGTTTTTTGAATGTATTTGGTGAAATATTAATACTTTTTTCTTTTCATTGCACACTGTTTTTAACCCACCACTGGTGCATCATTTCCTGGTTCTCACATACCACAGACATAGACTAGCCTTTGAAGCTAACAGTGAGCAGGGCAGAAGGCAACAAAAATTATGGCGTTAACGCAGATGAGACTGAAAGAGTCAGAGATGTAAACATAATTGAGAACAGATACATCCCTGATCCCCTAATCATCATCTGTGCTCTGCTTATGTTATATATGTTGGTTGTTCAGTCTGGATACATGCATTAGGTAACAAAATTTAAAATGAATTTTGTTTTAATATATTACCTTCATTTCCTGAGTAAAAAGCACACCCACTGAATTTGGCAAAGATTTTTTGTCTACACTGAAACTCATGAACTTTACACAGGCTACATTGTACAGTGTCTGTAACACAATGTAACGGGTGAAATATGTTGTGGCTCCTTTAAGAGCAGAGCGGCATTTTGGGAATTGCCTGCCGCCGCATTTTTCCAGTATTACTGCATGTGTGCAAGACCGAGGAATATGTCCTTATTTTTTTTTTTTATACTCATTTCAAAGTTTTGTAAGAAAAATGAAGAAGACAACGAATTGCTGCTTCTCCCAGACGGATTCAATCAAGACTATGATTCTGATTAAATCTAATGAAATTCTTCATTAGATTACATAACTACTTTTTATTAATTTGGAGCCGTTTTGTGGATGAGCTGGATTTGATATAGCGCGGGGTGGAATCTGGATTGAGGCGGACTGTAATTCTTACAGTTTCTTTGACTAACCCGTAACAATGTTGCCAAGAAAAATAAAAAAGCACAAGTTTTGGAAACCAGTCTGTGCTTATATGATTTCTGTTGAGATAGTGAGTGAGCAGCAGGTCAAACGTCAGAGGAACCTCATCCATATTTATGATGTGGTGCGGTCTAATTGAGTTGGAGCATGTCTGATTTAATTTAAAGAGTTTCATTGGTTCACCTGAACCCGTTCCGCAATTTCATTGGTCTAATGTTATGGGTCTCATTTTGTTGGCTTGAAGTTTGTGAAACCGGGAAAAACCCAGGAAAAATCCATAAATTAGCCGCTTCATTGTTAAAGTCACAGGGTTCAAGGCGTGGGAAGAAAGTAGTGGCTTATAGTCCAAAAAATATGGTAATATGATGTGAGGTCCAGTTACCAGCGTGACACAGTAGTATTAGTAATAGCTACTTTTTATTTAAGTACATGTCAGAGCGCAAACTTCTTTACTTTAACTTGAGTGAAAAAGTGTAGTCAGTACTTCAGTCTTTTAAAAAACGAGTATCTGTACTTCTACTTGAGTTAAGGATGTGTATTTTTTCTTGCCATATCTGCTGCCAAGCAGACATGTGCTCCTCAAACTGATCCAATCTAAATGCAAAGCTGTGCCCAACCGGCCCCATTTAGCAGACTCTTACTGTTCATAAAACACTGCAGAGTCACACTAGTAATAACCTACAATTCACTGTAGGCTACACTGTAATGGGTGTTGTGGGACACGGATCGTCTTCCCCTCACTGCCTTTCCTGATTTTTTTTTTCCTCAGAGAAGTTCATTTGGACTGGCCAGTTTACTCTACTCAACAGAAATGTGTTTTAATTTAACTGATCTACAAGTCAGATTTTTAACAGATTATTAGACTGGATGTAAGTGTCTCAAATCTACTTTCAGTTTCTCTCTTTAAAAAAAAAAAAAAAAAACAGTAATGTAAAAGTAATCTATGGGCTGTTTTCATAGCTTTTGATAGCTGGTATTAATGGCATCTTTGCTGGGGTTAAAATAAATAAGGAGCACTAAAATCCCCCTGACTGCGCTAAAAAAAACGAGATGTTATGTAAGGAATCTTACTCAATTTTTCTCTCTCTCTTTTCCGTTCTCAAAATCACTTTATCTGTCTCAGTGTGATGAAATGATCTTCAAGTCTGAACCCATAGTCTGAGTTTAGTCGCATACTAGAACACTGCAGCAAACAATACATTTCTACCTTAACCACACACTATAGGTTTGATGAGAAGAAAACACACACACATTCACACAGAGACAAAAAACCCAGAGCACTGCCAGAGCATTCTGCTCTCCGCTGCGCTGTTCTCAGCTATTTTTCCCTGAAGCTCTGGCAGCAGCATTAGTGAACTGCCGAGCAGATTTGCCATTATATCTATAAATTCTCTGTGGTTCTACTGCACTGGCCTGGTTTATTCTTCTAGAAATGCTGTTCTCTTCAACAAAACACTCAAATCAGACGCAGACTATGTCTGGAAGGAAGAGGCGGAAAAAAAAAAAAAAAAAAAAAGATAAAGGAGATGAAAAAATTGACCCAAGGGCACTAAAGTCAAATGAAACACTAGACCCACACTTGTTTAATCTGCAGTCTGCTACTGCATAAGATTTACTAGACCATGTAAATGCACACACATTATTGTCCTGCCATTAGCAGAAAACTTTAAGGGCTAAGAAAAGTAATTTTACAGCTGTGGATGGAAGGCATGAGCTAAACAGGATGAGGACAGGATGAAAAGGAAAAAGAGAGAGGTGGATTATAGATTCCATCCTGGTGCTGCCGTTTGCCCTTTTTATTCCACCTTCTCAATTTTATTTACAATGCACCGTAAATGAACAATGAAGTGAGGGAGTGGTGGAGGGAGGAGTGGCAGTTGGCACATAGGGCATAAGGACATGGAGAAAGAGTATAAGAGAAAAAAGGGATTTCGATGTAGGCTCCCTTAACACTTACAGAGAGAAAGAGAGAGAGATTAATGAGCACTCATGAGCACAATTGCAGTGTTTAGAAACCTATACACACATTTGACTTGCTATCCTTGTGAGGACCTTCTCCTGAAATAATTATAGATTCAAATAATCAGTACTATGTCTGTACCCAAATCTAATCCTAACCTTAAACTCCTATACCTCCTAAATCCTAAAACTTAAACTAAATTTTTTCCTCATGAGGGCCAGAAAAAAATGTCCACAGAAGGTCAAAGCTGTCAGATATATTTTAGAAAAGATTTCTCCTCCATTGTATAAAAGAACGAGTCCACACATAAACACCCCCACAAATAAGCTTACCAGTAAATTATATCTTGTGTAGTAAGTATACATTGGATAGGAAGCTGATCAAGACTAGCTATATAGTACAGTATATGCAAAATCTGTTCATGAAATCAATGTGCATTACTTTTACACTGAATGTTAAAAATGTTGAAAATATCTGCAAAATGCAGCGTTTAGTAGTCGAAGTCCCTTTAAAGATAGTGAGACAGTTTTATTTGTAATTAACAGATGCAACATCAATCTTGGACTTAGCTTCATTTTAATTAGGTAACTTTTACCGCACCAGAATATAACCTCACAGACTGAAGCGTTTTCCTTTATTATATTATTCTTTAGTTGGCATTAAGAATATTGCAGACTGTGTTAAATACACTATAAAAATAGTCAGTTGCTAGGCAGCAAGTTTTTAGACGGATTTTTTCCAGATGCTAAATAATTTATTGTATCACAACATTTTTAAACGGAGTACCTTGTAGGAGTGTCAGTAACATGAAATGAACATGTTTCCACATGATATCTTTATAAAGAATTGCACATGCGAGTGTAAGCTTAAAGAGTCAAACTTTTTTAAAACATTTAAGTCTGTGGTAGTACACAAACCTCATCATCACCAGCTCATTAATATTTGAATACATCTGAAATCAATTTAGTCATGCATTTTAGTTGATATAAATGCAAATGCATTCAGTCAGTCCTAATCGAGATGCACACAACAACAATAAGAAGTGCCGGGTGGCAATAAAGGTGTGTGTGTGTGTGTGTGTGTGTGCGCGTGTGCGTTCCATGTGGGCAGGCTGGGATGACTCAGAGTGACGGACGCACCCAGTCCTTTTGCGTCAGTGGTCACTTCACCATGAATGGAGAAGCAAGGATACAACATTATGCACAGTGCAAGCACTCTGAATCAGAGCAAGACCTACGCCACCCTATTTCCATCCAACCACCCAACCACCCACCCACACAGACACACACACACACCCACACACATACATGAAATCAATTTGCAACTAATAAAATGCTTTTCATTTTCCTACAGTAAAATCAAATTGCAACCCAACACTTTCACTAAAGTGGGCTGAACACAATTTGGGGGATACTGACCAGTTAGCGAGGGCTGGAGAAATTAATTAATGAATTCATCTAAAGAATATTCCCTGAGCTTCACATACTGGCGTTGTTCATTCATGTAACTCGATCCGGTGGGAAAAAAGAGTCACTCAGCATTAATAGCTGTTTGCTGGACAGGTTCCAGACTGGAGTAAGTAATGCTTCAGTACAGGAGCGGGAGACTAATAGAGGGCTAAGAAATAGCTGAAGAGGAAGAGGCTGAGGGAGAGATGAAGAGGGGGATCACTTTACCCATCTGTGTAGGAGTGTCTCTGAGCACCTGCTTCCAGAGCTCTCTCCTGGCCATGCTTTTATTTGCTCTTCCTTGGGGCCTGGGTGGTAATTAACATGATGGACGTTCTATTGAGCCTGTCTCGGGTTTGTCTCTCTCTCTCTCTCTCTGTGTGTGTGTGTGTGTGTGCACGGTTCATTTAGTGGAAGTTGTGAGAAGTTCTAATTAAACCTTTTATATATTGGGTAATGTCAAGCTCAAGCTCTCACGCCCTTTCCTCTCACCTACAGTCTTTCTTAAGCAACACAGAAACATTTCTTTACTGTGTACATGAATGTGGTACATCTTTATTTGCTTTTTTTTTTTTTTTTAAAGGTTTGCTTTGTGAAAGATACTAAATATAGAGAATGATTAATACGTGAGGCGCTTCTTATACATTTCCATGAATTATGAATAATACCTCTTAAATATGTATTTGAATTGATGAGAATAGTGTAGGATTCATAACCCTATTAAACATCTCATATTTTACCCAAGCATTGTGACTGACAGCTTGTGACCCAGTTTATCTCAGTGGAAAAAAGACAAATCACTTCAGACACTCCTTTCACTATATCACTCTACTATTTCCCCTTTTAAAAGCAGAAAAGGGCTACCTGAGAATACTTTTTAAGTGAGAATGATCCACTCTCACTGCACAAGCACAAAAAAACATTAAAACACTTAGAGTCAGGTGTCTCAGCACTATGAGAGTCCCAGTAGTGTTGATCCTGAAAACAAGGACAAACCCAAAAGAAAGTGGGCATCTTCTCTTTTTCACCCTCTGCTCCCTCACTCTCTATATGTCTCTCTCTTATCTCATCTCTCTTTATTCCTCTAATCTCTCTACTGCTTCTCCTAGTGTTGCTCCATTTTGGGCCCTTAGGCAGTTTTCATGCCTTTGTTGTACTGGTTCATTTTTTGTTCACTCGAAGCATAAAACTTGATCGCTCCCTTTCAAAAAGTACATCAATCTAACAACACTGCTTTTCAATTTTAATACAGCCTATCATTGTGACAAGAATGACATTTCAGCATGGTGACAGTCAACCCATCATCATTTGGGCCTCTGAAAAACTGCAGACTTGGCAGAGATTTCAGACAAACACAACGACAGTCAGATAATTGAGGATCTCAGCTGGAGATACTAACTATGTTAAGGAAGAGCTAGACTTTAGAGACGTAGAATGGACAGAAGGAAAATACGCTATATGGCCAAATGTATGTGGAACACCTGATCATTAAACCTACATGAGCTTGGTGGACATCCTGTTCTAAAACACATGCATTATTAAGCCCTCATATCTCCCCTTCTCCAAGCTTCACATGTGGCAATATGCATTCCGGTAGATAGTGATTTCCTTGCATCCGCTAAATCTAAATTTATCGACAGCAATGAAGTAAATGTTATTCGTTACTGTACTTAAGTAATTTTTTTTTACGTATCTGTACTTTACTAAAGTGTTTCCATTTCAAAGTCAAATATCGTACTTTTTACTCAAATACATTTTGCGAAATCAGTTCTTCCTTTTAATTTCTGAGTATAGCATTTTTATCTATTTGATAAAAACTTAACGCGCAGCAAGGCACCAATCAAAGAAGTGTGCACGTTCCGTTTTGAGCTTGTTTTGATTGCCGTTTGCTGGTATCTATCATAAACATATGGTTCAGTTCAACAGCAGGTAGCACATTTTGAGAGTAATAAATGATGGAAGAAACTCCTGACTCCAACTTGCCACAACACCTGTGGCCTTATTTGACTGATATTTTTAAGTAGTTAAAAAGACGGTTTTGGGCTCATAATCATTTTAATAGATAGTAATCAGTGTTTGAGTGTTCAGTTAGTATCATCAGTTCATTCTATTAATCGATTAATGTGAGTAACCGAGGAGTCTTTTTATATAAACAGTTAATTTAGACAAAAATGATAATAGGAATTATAGACATAATAAATCATATTACTTTGGATACTTAGGCAAATACTTTTGTACTCTTACTCAAGTGACAGTTTAAAGGGAGCACTTTTACTTTTACTAGAGTCATATTTTACAGTGTACCTTTACTTTAACTAAAGTACATGGCATGTATACTTCGTTCGAGTCCAGTGGCAATGCACTTTACAGCAAGCCATTCAACGCGTGATAACACGCACAGTGTTATTAGAATTGTGTGCAGCTCCTCAACCATTTCATGAAGCTCACAATTCACTGTAGTTGCTTCCAGAGCTGGTTTGGAACTTTGTTTTGAATGATACAAGAGAAGATAGGTGATTTGTACTTGCTATGTGCCTCTGCACTTGTCAGTCTACAGATTCATACTTGAGCTGATGTTGCTCACAATAATGTCAAAATACACCTACAGTTTATAAAATTCCACCTACAGCTGACAGGGGAAAGAAAAATTCCACAAAGCTTTCTTGCAACAAATCTGGTTTTCTTTAACAATGCCATGTTTAAAGTCATGAGGTCTTTTTGACGACCAATTGTTGGTCTATGGTGAATTCTTTGCTATGTGCTTGATTTTTTTTGCAAATATTAGCACCAAGATGGTCTGAAGCACCCTTGTCATTAATTATGAAGGGAATTCACATACCTTTGCCATATGCTGTAGGTTGCAAATAACATAACAGCTGGAATTTTGTAGCTGAATGCATGATGACACAGCTTGAGGACTCAAAGCATTTGTTTTAATAATAGACAATTAGGAATTCTTTTTTTTCAGGAATCCTTTTTCTCCAGGAAAAAAATATTTTTTTGGTGACAAATTGAAAAACAGAGCTAATTGTAACCTTCTGCAGGGCAACAGTGACAAAAAACATTGCCATAATCAATATAAAAAACAAAAACAACTATTATGATATAACCTATATGCATACAGTGACAGGGTGATGCAGCATATATGCCTCATAACTCCAGGGTTCTTGACTCTTCACTTGATACTTGCCTGTATAAAGTTTAACATACACCTGTGAGGGTATTGTTCAGTTTCTCAGATTTTTACCAACCTCACAAAAACATTTTAGTTAATGCAAAGTGCTTTCACTTTGCTCTGAATTGCTCTTGGATATTATTTTTTATTTTTTGCAAAGATTCATTTTAAAATAATGAAATTAAAAGTTTCTATATAACAAATAAACAGACTGCACAAAACTAGATCAAATCGATATTTGGCTCGACCCCCTTAAATCCGCATCATTTCTCTTAGGTGCACCGTCGTGCAGTTTTATAAAGAAAATTGGCTGATAAGCGTTTCCAAGCAACCCGGAGAAATATTTTCTCTTTCTGTACCAGGGAGCTTTAATGATTTTTTTTTATTTAATTTTTTTATCTGGAAAGTGGTCTATTACACATATACTGTATATTCTTATATAAAGCCCATTTTTATACAACATACAAAGTATTTTCCATTTGGAAATGTTTCGAAGTCTACATTTTGCTATTTTACTGCAATTCAGAAGACAGAACGTACTTCAGGATGGAGAAGTATACATTTCCAGTTAAAAGCCATTCGCAGCTGAGGATGGCTCCACATGAACAGTCTAAGGATCCATGAGGTTGCTGTGGATAGTTGAACTCTGAAATGATGACAAAAGGTTTGGACTGTGATTATTGTGTATGGTTTGCTACAAATCCTTAGGGCTCCAACTGCCAACAGTTTTCTACTCCAATGAACAGTTGCTAACCTTAATAATTATTTAATCATACTTAATTGGGCATTCGGTGTCACCCATATGCAGATTGGGTTCTTTTTTTTGAGTCTGGTTCCTCTTAAGATTTCTTCCTCATACAATCTCAGGAAATGTTTTCCTTTCCATTGTTGCTATTGTCTCAATAATTTATGCCAAAATGCAATTTATGCAATTTATGATGCCAAATGCATTCGCAATCTATTTAATTATGTAAAGCTACTTTGGGATAATGTCCATTGTTAAAGTGCTTTACAAATAATTTAACTAAATTCACTACAAAACTATAAAAATTGTAAATTGTGTTTACTCACTTGTGAGGATTCTATTACACAATAATGGCCATACAGTGTACAGCAATCGCTATTGTGTTCTCTGTTTGTGTCAAATTAAATTATACGAAAATTAATATTCAAATTAATTCCATGTGCCTAGGTCCAGCCTGTAAAACGTGAATGGGCTGCAGAATTAGGAATCCGCAGTACACAAAGTCATAAAAACAATGAACATAGTAAAGGTCAAAGCAGGCAACTTCAACAGTTTGTGGAGAGAAAATCTAAAACCTTTTTTCTTTAGAAGTCAGACATACGGAATAAAACATGATGGTATATGCTGTTCCCTGGAAAATAATCAAAATAGGTTTAAATAAGTTTGATTCGTTTGCCAAATTTGCTGTTTTATTCTTGTAACACCACATTTGCAACTGTCGCTCATCGTTTATATTTTAATTATTGAAACAGCATGTATTTCTAGCTATGTAATGTAATTTGTGTTACAGATAAGTACATAAATGTTGCACACTAATATACTATATATATATATAATATATATATATATAATTTTTTTTATTATTTTTTTTTTCTTGATATTATTATTGCCTTTATGATCATGTTTGATTATGTAGCTCATAGTCCCTGTGAGTGAGACATTACTTTTGCAACCATTTATATGAACCTGAATTAAGGCCAGAACTGTTTATGCTGGACATTCTAATCAGTGAATTCTGGAGAACACTCTGTGCAGCTGGGAATGGTTCCACATAAACAGCCTAAAGATTCATAAAATTTTCGAGAACTTTATTAATGTATTTGGACTGTAATTATATCAGCAGTCTTCTACAATGGCTCAGGACCACAGGTTGCATTCATACGTCTATCACGGCACACCTTAACAATGATGGAACTGTACTGAATAGACATTTAGTGCCACCCAGATGAGAATGGGTTCCCTTTTGAGTCTGGATCCTTTCAAGGTTTTTCCTCAAGCCAAATCTCTCAGAGAGTTTTTCCTTGCTACAGTAACCACTGGCTTGCTCATTAAGGATAAACTTATAAGGAACAAATTTATACATACTTTTATAATCACTTCATCTCGGTACTCACTTAATCTGCTTTGAGACTATGTCTATTGTTAAAATTCCTATACAAATAAAAATGAATTGAATTGAAATTCAACTGAATTTGGCAATGCTGCATTAATGAAGTTTATCATTTAAGAAATTCTATCCTAAGATACGCTTCTAACTCTGTGCCAATAGTTTGTAAAAGAACCAAAAATAGGTTGGATATTCAGGTATCCACAAACTTTTGGCCATATAATATGTCTGAAGATCTGAGCAGCAGGGTATTTTGGGTAACAGCAATACTCCCTTGGTTTGTATCATGCAGTGTTCAGTAATAGAGCCTGTATCTCAGTTCTGGGAAAAAATATTTCCTCAAAAACGTCTGACTCTGCAGGTTACCTACACTGCACCACATTTCGGTAACATTTCATTAAAAATTGAAAAGCATCCCACAAAACTCACAAAGCTAGCTCGCTAATGCATGGACCTTCATCTGTTAGCTGGCTGTTTTGTTTCTGTAGCTTCAGCTTGGTTTATGTCAATGGAACAAACTGCGAAAGAAACAATTATCTCACTAAATATAACTACAATGTAAATGATTCTGACACAGTCACGGTGCCAGGCAGTGTCACTGAGCTAGGCTAATTTCTGCTTGAGGATAAACATGTTGCTCCTGCTTTCTCACGGCTGGCTTCACACTTTAAAGCTTAATACTTTAATGTGAGGGTTACACACCAAACACACACAAGAGATATGAGCAAACCAAATAAATGTGCATGCACATGCATGAGCACAAACACATTTGCATGCACACGCAAAAACATGCACACACATATGTAAACAACTATAAGGAAAGAAACATGCATAAACACCCACAAGTGCACATGCACAAATAGACGCATACACTTAAACACACGCATGACTGACTAGAATTTCTGTGCTCCTGGACAATCTTTAGCAGTTACATCACCGAACCACAGCACACACTCACAAAGTAATAAACTAAAAGGAGAATTTTGCCCTAAGAAGATTCTCTTCATTAAATAGACTAGAATAAAAAGTAATATTATATCTATTATCATATATTTAATTTTCCACAGGAGTGTACTCAACTGTTGAAAGCAACATGAAACTTTCCTTCAGAGACTTTTCCTTTTAAATTGTATAATTAATTCCAATGTTGGTTGTGTAATCACATAGTCAGTACTCGAATTTGCAGCGAGATTTTCATATCTTCCGGTTTGTATGAAGAATTTTCACAAGTTTCACATTCTAACTAATATACACACTCAAATGAATTCCGCTGATGGGAACTAATAATACATTTTTTTTCTATAGTTTAGGGTCACATATGAATATTAATCCACATACACCCTGCCACAAATAGTTATAGTTATAATCCATGATGCGGCCTCTAGAACATGCCAAATACACAGAGAAGTTAAGTACTGATCATGAAACAATGTTTGTTATATCAAGATGACAAGAAAATGAAGTCGTGATCACAACAAAACAACTCGTTATGTCGACATGTCGACTCAAGTCGTGACCATGAGAAAAAAACAAAATACAAATTATAATGCATGACCTTTAAAAACATCCATATAAAACAAAGCAAGTTATGATTCCACTGATTCCATTGTGCCACTCTTTTCGATAAACTATACTTTTTATTTTACATTATGCAATAGTTATCATGAGTATCACTAACTGATCAAAATTTTTTTATGAAATGTACCTAAAATTAACTATATAATGAGGATGGGTTCCCCTTTTGAGTCTGGTTCCTCCCAAGGTTTCTTCCTCATAACATCTAGGGGGGGGTTTTCCTTGCCACAGTCACCATGGCTGCTCATCAGGGATAAATGAACACCATTTACCTTAATTGTTAATTTATGTAAAGCTGCTTTGAGACAATGTCTGTTGTGAAAAGCACTATAGAAATAAATTTAACTTGACTTGACTATAAAAACTATTTTTAAATAAATCGTTGAAATAAAAAATAACGTAATTCTGTAACTCAATCATTTAAAATGATTTTTCATGATATGATTGAGTATTTTTAGATCTCTGGAAATAATCCCCTGCTCTCACCCAATCTGATGAACAAACCTCGGTTAGTGGGGTTGTACAACAACCTGATTACCCAATCAACAACAAAAACCCAATTACCTCTGTTTTATACTTTGATTGTGTAAATTTTTTACTATAGTTCTTTTTCTCAGCAGTGTTGACATCTTCGCTTGATTTCACAACGTAGTTGTTTTATTTTAATACGGTATGAATTAATCTAAAATCTGACTGGCCACATTTACTTTCCACTATTTTAATAACAGGTTACCAATTAGTTGCACTTTTGGTGAGCTTGAGTTATCTGCAATCCAAATTGAGGTTTAGAACAAATTATCAGAACTTGTTAATTTTTTTTAATTGCTCAACCTCCCACATACACACACTTTCACACATTTAATAGTAGGTGCAGGTATTTCTGACACCATGACTGTATAAGATTCGGGTGTATGAGGAGATGTGAAAAATTGACTTTTAACTACTGCAATCATCATAAAATTTAGATTTGATCAAGCTGGCTAGGAGATTAATTGTGGCAGAAAAATGGGGTGATCCAGTCCAGAGGAGAAGGAGCCGAAGCCTGGCGAATGGCAGAGGCATCTTATTCAAATGAGCTGTGATAAGGCTTAATGTGCATGGCGCCTTATTGCTCTTCTCCTAATGACTAAAATCACACTGATCACCCCAAACAGGTGTGCAGACAGACAGGAATGCAGGGAGATCACTGTAAAACATCACTAATTGCCAACTCAAAAAGAAAATCGTAGCCGATAGTGTGGGATGATTCAGACTAAACATATGTTGCATCCTGACTGCCCATCTACCAATTATTTCAAACAAGCTGACAGCATGTTTTCTGCAAAGTAATCAGCTTGACTTAAGCAAATATCCCAAGCCCGTTTCTGAAGAGTCTGTCCGCACAAGCTGTTCTCCTCTGAAATGTATAATTAATAACACAAGGCAGGTGAAGCAGGGACACGGTACAGTCAAGCTTCCCAACTGAAGCCTTCCCGATGAAAAATTTTTGGAAAAAAATAAAAAACCTCAAGAAGCTAAATTAAGAAATTAAGATAAAATGGAGATATGATGCAAATGCCATACGGTGCTATTAAATAGTTACAGACACAAGTTTCATGCCTGAGATTTCTTCCTTCCTTCATACATCTTATTTAAACTAATATATTAACTCTTATTTAAAATTTGCTTAACTCATCCAAACCACGTTTGATATAAATTTCCTGTTTTGGTAAAGGATGCCCTGCAAGTACAGGTGACCTTTTGTAGAAGCTATACAAAACACCTTGTCCTCCTTTTGGTTTAATATCTAGAATGTAAAGGACACTGGGGAACACAAACAAAAAATGAGCAAAATATCACACATATACAGATGCTTAATAATCTAAAGCTTAGCAAAAGGCCACCTAAATCCCATTTTAATTCAATCTCAACTCAGCCTCCTAAAGGAATAGCAAACAGATCGAAATTCATTTGTATTTGCCTTTAGCTATTAATACACCCCTACTGGGAGAAAATAGACCAAATCTTTGCTCCTACACCTGGTCTGTTTGAAGACTCTTGGAACAAAAACATCACAACTAATCACAGTTCATGCTTCATAGCTCCCAGGTCACTGGTCTCTTTTTGAAGTTTACTTCAGGCTGAATGAAGAAAGTATGTAGTACCTGTTAACACCGCTGAAAAACAAATCTGGCGTGACGATCCAATCCAAAAAACCTTAAACTGTTAGTCACACAGAACTTGTTAAATGGTGGACAAATCACTAGCTTAGGTGCCCCAAAAAAGCAAGTTTTTGTATAACCACAAATAAAGTAGGGACACTGTAAAAAATAATTCATTTGCAAATCATATCCAATATTATATTTACAACAGAATAAAGAAAACATATCAAAATGTCATTTTGAATTTGATGGCTGCAACACATCTAAAAAGGTGGTACAGTGCAACAAAATTCTGGAAAAGTGTAAATAAAGTTAAACAGTTGGATAAGTATTTTGCAACCAATAAAGTTAATTGATAACAGGTGTTGATTGGGTATAATAAGTGTATCTTAGAGAAGCAGTCTCTAAGCAGTAAAGATGGGCAGATCTTTATCAATCTGTACACGACTGTGTCTACAAATTGTGAAACCATTTCAGAATAATGGTTTTTAAAATAAAATTGAATTGAATATCTAATCATTTGCAGTACATAATATCATTAAAAGTTTCAAAGAATCTGGAAAAAATTGTGTGCACAAGGGAAAAGGGTAAAAATCAATACAGATGGCACTACATTCAAAACAGTCATGATTTTATAAAGGAAATCACTGCATGGGTTCACAAACACCTTCAGAAATCATTGTCTGGGAACACAGTTTGATATGTCATCCACAAATGCAGGTTAAATCTCTATCAAGCAAAGAAGAAGGTATGCATAAACATGATCCAGAAACTCTGCCATCCTGTCTGGGCATGGGCACGAAGCAAATTTAAAATGGACTAAGGCAAAGTGGAAAACTGTTCTGTGGTCAGACAAATCAAAATTTTAATTTCTTTTTGGAAACCATGTCATCTAGACTAAAGAGGAGAGGGATCATCTGGCTTGATCTTAGCACAGAGTTCAAAAAGCCGCATCTCTGATGGTATGGGAGTGCATTAATGCCTGTGAAATCGGCAGCTTGCACATTTGTCAATACTGAATGGTATATACCGGTCTCAAGGCAACAAACGCTTCCATCCAGAAAAAGTCTTTTTCAGGGAAGGGATTGCATATTTGAGCAAGTCAATACTAACTGCATCTATTAAAATAGCATGACTTCATAGTAGAAGAGTCCAGGTGCTGATCAGGCCTGCCTGCACTCTAGATCTTTCACCATTTGAAAATATTTGGTGCATTATAAAAAGAAAATATTTGGGCTATTAAAATTAACAGAGCAATAACGCATTTACACATTCATTTTAACTGCACAAATTTGATTAATCCGCATTTTATTTATTATATTTTATTTATTTATTTTTTTATTTTTTTAGCAATGCATTACATAATGCCCATTTCTGTTTTACTATTTTTTTTATTTAAAATATAAATAAATAAATATAAAAAAGGCTAAACCAATCTATCAATGCAACACACATTTATTAACAACATCCTTTCTTTACTTACAGTGCCCTCCACAATTATTGGCACCCCTCTTAAGATGTGGTCGTGGACTTCAAAAATTTCTCCTTTTTTTTTTAAACAACATAGAACCCAAATGCAAAAAAAGAGAAAAATCCAACCTTTTATTTAAGTACATTACTTTGGTGGTAAAAAAAATCAAACATTTAGAAAGAAAAAAAAACTTGAAATCATGTGTGCCACAATTATTGGCACCCCTGATGTTAATACTTTGTACAACCTCCTTTTGCCAACAAGAGAGCACTTAATCTCCTCCTATAACCTTTCACAAGATTGGAGAACACAGAGAGAGGGATTTTTCGACCATTCTTCTTTGCACAATCTTTCTAGATCATCCAGTGTCCTGGGTCCTCTCTTATGCACTCTTCTCTTTAGCTCGCCCCACAGCTTTTCGATTGGGTTGAGGTCTGGGGACTGAGATGGCCATGGGAGGACCTTGAGTTTGTGACTGCTGAACCACTTTTGTGTAGATTTTGCCACATGTTTTGGATCATTATCCTGCTGAAAGACCCAATGACGACCCATCTTCAGCTTTCTGGCAGAGGCCATCAGGTTTTTATTTAAAATATCCTGGTACTTCAAAGCGTTCATATTTGCCATGCACCCTAACAAGGTTCCCAGGGCCTTTGGAAGAGAAACAGGCCCACAGTATCACAGATCCTCCACCATACTTCACGGTGGGCATGAGGTGCTTTTTGGCATACTCATCTTTTGTTTTACGCCAGACCCACTTAGAGTGTTTGTTGCCAAAAAGCTCAATCTAAGTCTCATCTGACCAAAGCACACGATCCCAGTTGAAATCCCAGTACCGTTTAGCAAACTCCAGACGTTTACGTTTGTGAGTGTTAGTAAGAAAAGGCTTTTTTTCTTGCATGCCTCCCAAACAGCTAGTTGGCATGTAGAGAGCGTCTGATGGTTGTTTTGGAGACTCTGTGGCCCCAAGATGCCACTCTTTGATGCAATTCTGTGACGGTGAGCTTGGGAAATTTTTTTACTTCTCTTACCATCCTCCTCACTGTGCGTTGTGGCAAGATAAACTTGGGACCTCTTCTAGCCTCGTTTGTCACTGTTCCAGTTGTTTTAAACTTCTTAATGATTCCTCTGACTGTAGATACCGGCAAGTTAAGGCGAGTGGCTATTTTCTTGTAGCCATTGCCTGTATATAAATAAAAAAAAAACAATTAAATTTTTCAGTGGAATTGTTAGGGGTGCCAATAATTGTGGGACACATGATTTTAAGTTTTTTTTTTTTTTCTAAATGTATGATTTTTTTTTTTTACCACCAAAGTTATGTACTTAAATAAAAGGTTGGATTTTTCTCTTTTTTGCATTTGGGTTCTATGTTGTTTTTAAAAAAAAGGAGAATTTTTTTAAGTCCACGACCACATCTTTAACAGTGGTGCCAATAATTGTGGAGGGCACTGTAGATAATAATAATAAACTTTACCAAAACATAATTTTTAAATCACCAAACAATGCCTTCCCAGACAATTTCAACATTGGCCTCTCCTTAGCAGTTCTTACCTCGAACTGAGGGAAAGCAAAAAGAACCGTAACATAATTCTTAAATTAGCCACATACCATAATTAATAATTAAAACAACCACTTAAAAAATGTACACAACACAACATTTACACAACTAAAGAAACAACATTTAAAATAAATTGATATTAAAAGAATAATTTCCAGAGTATAAAATAATAAATAAATTATATAAAATTGTAAGTAACGATTTTTGATTTTGAATGAAATTTATAAATTAATAACATCTGTTACAATTAGTTTAAAAAAATATATATATTAATTTAGGGTAAATTTATAACAGATACATATGTCAGACTAAGTTGCGAATAATCACAAATTAACTCATGACAATCATGCTATTAATCGTGATTAAATATTTTAATTGATTGACAGCCCTAGACAAAAATACAACAAAAGACACTCAGAACTGTTGAGCTGCTAGAATCATGTATCAGACACATTTGGGACAACATTCCTCTCCCAAAACCTCAGCAACTGGTCTCCTCAGTTCCCAGGTGTATAAGGACAGAAAACGTGATGCTCCACAGGGTAAAAATGGCCCTGTCCCAATTTTTTTGAGACCTGTTGCAGCCATCAAATTCAAAATGACCTTTTTTTCCTGAAATGGTACATTTCCTTAATTTAAACATTTGATATTTTTCTATGTTCTACTGTGAATAAAATGTGGGTTTATGAGAATATAAATCATTGCATTCTGTTTTATTTACATTTGACAGTGTCTTAGCTTTTTTTTTTTTAAATCGGGTTTGTACATGACAGTTTTTAATTTGTGGTTTGGTAATAACAACAACAAGAAACATACTACTAATAACACAAAGACCTCCACCACAAACATCAACAAAAACTCCACTAACACCACCACCACCAATACCACCAATTACACCATTATCACCATCAATAACTCCAGTAACACCACAACCAACAATATCAACAATAATAATACCACCACCAACATCCATTACAAAATTAAGAATAAAGGAAGAGAAATGTGTTGAGAAAATGTGTGTCGAAAAGTTTACTTTTGAAACAGGAGGTTTTAGAGTCAGTCTTGTCTGAGGGACCACCAGAAGTCCAGTGAACCTGGCAGACCTCACAGTCTGGCCAGAGGTATAGTGCAGCAGGATGACAAGAGATATGTCAGGGCAGGTTCAATTATTACTTTTTAATGAGAAATATTTGGGTCAGGCAGTGTTGTGGAGAACATAGAGATTTTTATTTTGTGAGTGGTCAAATATAATAAAATATATACCTGCTCTATATCATACGTTGGCTTAAAACTTAAATCACTTCACAAGGGAGTGATGCTATAAACTCAACACTGTCCAAAGCCCTGCCAAATCACAACTACATTTACCTGGTGGATGAATGAAAGATTTGGGATAGGTTTAAGAACACGCAATCTTTAAAAAAGACAACAAGTAAGCCTGGTACAATTTGTTACAGTATATTCAGTACATGCACTCAACTATATGATAAATAAATGGTATCAAGACTATCCAGAAATAATATATTTTAAAATGTGCTGCTGGGACACAACACAAAGGACAGATGGTATAAATCGGATGTGTTGAATGACCATATACTCATTAGTTCCCCTGCATTAATGCACTAGAGTTGCTAAATAGCTAGTGTGTCGGTTTTCTGTACAACAAAACACGAGACCTCAAAAGCTAAAAATCTTTTCGAATTGCCAGACAAAATAAAAATACATTTAAAAGAATTGAGACTGTAGCTATTATCTGCTTGGTAGGCTAGCTACTTCTGTCTTTGGAATATCTTATTAAAGCTGGAATTGTGGTTAGCAAGTAGTGTTTACATAAAAACATCATATACAGATATACAGATGGAACTGGTGTCAGCTATGTAACTATGTAACTTGATAGCAACTAAACTGCCATTCTGCTGCATATTCCAGTAGCTGTTATTGACATCAATCTGGCTGCATACATTAATTTTCACAACAGCAGATATGGGGTTAAGGGCCTTGCTCAGGGGCCCAGAAGTGGCAGCTTAGTGTTGGCTGGGAATTAAACTTACAACCTTTGGATCCAAAGTCAAATGCCCTAAACACTAAGCTACCACCTGGCCCAAACATTTGCATTTACAGTGTTTGACAGATATGTTCAAGTTTATTTCTATTGTGCTTTTCACAATTCACAAATTGAGACATTGTCTCAAAAGCAGCTTTACAGAAAGAAACCTTCAGATGAACCAGACTCAAAAGGGGAACCCATCCTCATTTGGGTGATATCAAGAGTGTGATTATAAATGTTAAAAACAATACAAAACCCTGGAGAGTGAGAACCAACACGAGCACCAAAGTGTGTGATTATGAGTAATGTCCTTTCTACAATCTTATACAGACTTATACAGATACAGTATGTCCGCATTGGCAGATTGATGATGCTGGTATTTGAACTCATAACCTACTGATCCTAAGTGAAACCTCTTAACCACTGAGCTAGCACATCCCCTGTGTGTTGCAGAGGATAATTATTGCCTTTAAACATTGTTTAAATGTACACTTGTGTAGCAAAGGAAGAGGCTGATGCATGCAGGTCTGGGAGTGTTTCGGCTGTCTCTCATTTTGTCCTTCACATGTTTTATTTTGCGGTTATGCTGCATTGAGCGCTCAATGTGCTTATAGAGGTTGGATCATGGCCCTGACTGTCTGGAACACAAAGCAATGTTTAATTTATTGTCAGACAGACGCCTAGGCAAATCCCCAAATGGTGTAAGTGGGAAGAGCCTCCAGGAAAGACCCAAATAATTGTATGCCATGCTAAACATGCTAAGAATGAGAGGCAGTGACAGCACAATTTCTGCACAGCGAGGCAGAGAGACAGAGAGGAGATGCAATGAATCAGCTCATCATCTTCCGTATGAACTCTGTAGGAGCTCAGCCATCTCAGCACGTTAAATGATGATCTGTGACGGTGTGTAAAAATTACATAGTCACAAATAAAACGCTCTACATGGGCCGTAGTGTCGACGCAGCCGCCAAAAACAGTGCAATGTGGCAAAAATATCATAACAATTACGGACAATTTTACATCGATGAAAAATTTTAGGACTTTTTCACTTCTCACTTTTTTGCAATGTTTATTCATTTTATATATTCTATTTATTCATGAATATTTATTGAAATTTAAATTGTGAAATAGTGTTTTTGTGGCCTGAGTAGATTCCTGGGGTCTTTTTGCATCCTGTTTTGATCTGATCACATCTTTAATTGCCTACCATACAGCAGTAAATAGTAGTAGTACATGTAATTGGTTACTGTACTTAAGTAGCTTTTTCACGTATCTGAACTTCACTACATTTCAAAGTCAAATTCTTACTTTTTAACTCAAATACATTCTGCAAAATCAATCGTTTCTATTTATTTAGGACTGGATAAAAAGGCAACTGGTCAACGACGCAGCATCCACCAATCAGGGTAGAGTGCATGCGCTCTGTTTTGAAATCGTTTTCAGTTCAGCTTCAGTTCAACAACAAGCAGAACATTTTGAGAGGAATAAATGATGGAAGAATCTCCTGACTCTAACGTGCTACAACACCTGTGGCCTTATTTGTAATTTCTTTTTTAAGTAGTTAAAAAAAAGAAGGTTTTTAGGCTCGTAATAGTTTTAATAGATATCAATCAGAGGCTAATTTATATAATTTTATTAATAGATTGGGGTAATATGAGTGTCTTTTCAAATAAACTGAGTTGATTAAGCAAAGAGTCTTGTGACAAAAATGCTAATAGGAACATTATAGCCATAATAAATCATATTACTTTGGATATTGAAATACATTCGAAGGCAAAAACATTTGTACTTTTACTCAAGTGAAAGTTTAAAGGGAGCACTTTTACTGGAGTCATATTTTACCTACTGTATCTCTTTTACTCACGTACATGCTTTGTGTACTGCTTCCACCACTGTTTTTTAGCGAGTGGATTTCTGGTCATCATGACGTTGGCAATTAAGTGGAGGATTTCTCATTCGTTGTTTGTTGGTTTGCTGCTGAGGGTTCTGCATATGCCTCCTGATTCACAGCCTGTCTTTTTTACCTGCTGGTTAACCACTTTGCTGTCATAGTGCTGATGAGCACACAGTCACAACTCGGAGTGTTCGGCTGTCGTCCTTAATTGGTAGGCGAAATATGAACGTTTGTAGCTGCTCAATGCCTCATAGCTTCTGCTGGTGTTATACCTTTGTCTGCTTGTGTGCACTGGTCATTCTGGAACTCGTGATTGCTTTTGTTAGTTTGTTGCAATGCACAAAAATAGTAACAGCTGTGATAGCCAGGGATTGGTCAAGAGTGTCTACAAGAGTAGGGTGGGGGTTAGTTGAATAACTTCCTTTTAGCAGCAGGAAGGAGTGGGATAAAAAAAAAAAAACTTGCTAAAAATTCTTGTGCTTCTTATGTCAATGGTTATTTATGGTTTTAATATTAAAGACATGTTTCACTTTGGGTCACTGCTGCAGGAAACAATCCCCACCCACACAAAACTCAAACCCTACTCATAATCCAGCTAAGCCATAAATGAACCCAGGAAAACAGTGTGTGTAGGGCTAGTGTTATTTGTGAATCATATCATTTAACTGTCGGAGAGTGACGTTAGTCAGTCCTACCTGCAGTGCGCTGTTGAGGAAGCAGCTGTTCTGGCCCGGCTCATTGCTCAGACCTTTGCTGGGGGCGATGGAGTTCATGGTGCGCGGGCTAGAAATGCTCTGCAGCCCGCTGCTGCCAGACGCAAAGTAGTTCCGCTTCCACGACATGGATGCTGCCCCGCTCTTTACTCTGGTCACCACAAAGGCTGCTTCCTTCTCCAGCCAATCACACAGGAGGAGGAAGGCATCCTGGATAAGTGTAGGTGATGCAAGTGTGCAAGTTTACAGAAGTATAAAGTATACAAAGCAGGGATGTTGGCATGGACTGGCTCCTATGTCACTCCCATGTGAGGGCGATGTATAGGTCTAGAGCAGCGCTGTGTAAAGTTCGGATACAATGATACAGTCAGTCTGCTTTCAGGAGGAAGGATGCTAGAGTCTCTTTTTTTTTCTCTTTCTCGTCCCAAATAAAGTCACCAAGTGACGTAACCTGCAACAAATGGCTTAGATTTTTTTAAGTGCCTTAATTTATTGTGGATGTCGCTGTTCCACTCCGGTCCAGGAGATTAGGTCTTCCGTTAGCCAAGCCTTTATTCCCTTCTCAACATCCAGACTTGTCTCTAAAATTTCTATTCGGCCTGTACAGAAAGAGAAAAAAAAAAAGAGAAAATCCATAAGTCTTTACCAAGTTCCCTACATAAACTGCAGACACTTTAAAATGTAAGATTAAAAAGGAACATGGATATTTATTGTTATAAATCTTTTTTAACCAATAAAACAACTTCTCTCTCGCCCCCCTCCACCCTTTTTCAGCATCCCAGTTATGGCCCAGTGATCAATTTTATTTCAATTATGAATATAATTTTTGCCTTCCTCAATCAATTAGTTAAATACACTCGACTGAGATATCAATAAGCTGACTTTTGTTAGATAATTGGGTTTTATTGACCCTGGTACATAAATAATGAGCTCCCACGTTAATATGTTAGACGTGATTGACGAAAAAGCAGGTTCTTTAGTTGCCACTGAAATTTAACACAAGACTGCAGATAAAGTGCTCCTTCTTTAACAGAGATTTTTTTTATATTTTGGAAAATTGTGATCATGTAAAACATATTTCAGTATGTTCTTGCCTGTGTCATATATCATGTGTCAATACCCATTCCCTTCTGTCTAATTTTTACAGCCTGATTATTTTTCCATACTATATGCTCATTCTATATTCTATTTTATATTCTTTTCTTTCCTTTTCTTGTAATTTTTTTATACTTATATTGTATACTTTATAGCTTAAACTTTATATTTTTATTTTATTTCTATTTGCATGTACATTATTCAGTATTGGGCAGTTGTAAAACGCATTTCCATACATATTATACTCTGTATGAATGTGTATGTGGCAAATAAGATTGATTTGATTTTGTACATATGATAAAATCTTTTTGTCACATTTTATAATAGGAAAAACATAAGATTTTTCAACACCAGACATAGTTTGTTGTTGACCTTTAAAACTCATGTAATGGATATAACAAACACAAAAGCAGTTTCAGAAAAAAGAATGCCAGTAGAAATTGGGAAGGGAGCAGTGTTAGAGTGTACCACATTCACGTTATTCAGTCCGATAGTCAGAAGAGAATGGAACTCGAATAACAACTCTTTACAACTGTGGTGAGCAGAAAGGCATCTCAGAAAGAACAATATGTCAAACATGGAGGCAGATGAGCTACACCACTCATCATGTACTGTATCACTCCTTCCAAAAAAAGAACAGCAACCTGAGACCACATAGGCTGTGCATATGATGACCCAAAATTGACAGTCAAAGATAAAATCATCAACTATATTCAATCATTTTAGTAAGCCTGCACATTTACTCATTTATGCGTTGATTTTTTTATTCTCAGTTCACATGAAAGGTGCCAATATATCTGAAACTGATATTCTCTCAGGTAATTTTTTTTTTTAAAGAGAGGTCTTTTAGGTGCTGTGTACACATTTCTAAGCCTACAGTTTTAAAATATACAGTGTGAAAGCAAATCAAGCAATGATAATGTGCACCAAAAGGGCTTACTCCATAATTATTGGCACTCCCTTACAAAATAAATAATATGCTAAGACCTTGAAAGAATGTAGGTGTTTATTTGGGTGTTTTTTTTACTTTTTTTGGTCATCATGCTGTTGTAAGAAGCATTTAAATGCGACCAGTATTAGGGATTTAAGTTCTTGGTTTTAGCAGAATTTATGATGCCATCCATCTTTATTAGACATTATTCAGCATACTGTCCATTTTATTATATAAGAATTAAAACACAATAAGGTATCAATATTGTACAGTCCAAACACATTTAGAATGAGAGAAAAAAGGAAGGAGGGATTTATAACAAAACTGTAGATATCCTATGAGTTTCTGCAGTCTAAGTTTTCCTCATGTATTTGGGCTACAGTGCGAGTAGTATGTGAATGTGAGGGCAACTCTTTAGATGGTCGTGTAAAAAGTATAGCACATGAAGCCAAAGTGTGAAAGACATGAGGCAGAAATATGCTAAACTGATGGCAGATGTGTAGGAATGCTGTTTTACTGTTGAGGATTATATGCAGTCTTCTATAATACCCTTTGACATGAAGGACCCAAGTTGTAAAACCAAGTGTAATATATTGTTTTTGTTTTGTTTCGAATATAAAAAAAAGGATCAGGTTTATTGGCTAACTGTGTTTATATATGCAAGGAAATTGGTTCCGGCTGTTGGTGATTTATAAGACATAAATGACACTATATATTTAGCATTTTAAAAGTGTATACAGTGTGAAGCGTTATGGCAGAAATACAGTACAATCTTTTACACAGCCCACAACATACACGTTATATTTTGGCTCTCCGAACAAAATGCAAACACATACACTATATTGCCAAAAGTATTGGGTCACCTGGTCAAGTACGGTATGTGATTTCTGAGCATTGCATTCCACAATTAGTCCCAATTTGCTCTTATAATTTCCACTACTCCTTTGGGAAAATGTTCCACTAGATTTTGGAGTGTGCTTGTGAAGATTTGTATTTATCAGCCACAAGGGTATTACAAAAGGCAGTTCCCGATGTAGGTGAGGAGACCTGGGGTTCAGTTAGCGTTCAAATTCATCCCAATGGTGTTAAGTAGTGTTGAGAACAGAGCTCTATAGCAGGCCATTCAAGATCTTCCTCTCCAAAGCATGCAAACTATATCTTCAAGGAGCTCACTTTGTGCACAGGGGCATTGCCATGCTGGAACAGTTTTTCCAATTTCAAGTAAATGCAATATTTTATTATAGCGCATATAAAAAAAGGCCTATAGAATTGAGTGCCTCCAGCTTTGTGGTAACAGTTTGTAAAAGAACCAGATATAGCAAGAATGGTCAGTGACCCAATACTTTCAGCAATATAGTGTATCTGTGGAGCCATATTAGCCATATAATAAGGTCAAACATGTAATTTATTGTACATGAAAACAAAATGAAACCTAAAATGAAAAGAGCTACACCTCCTGACTTCATACTTTATTATGTCATGTGCACTGTTAGTCTCAGCTCTGCCCATATTACTTTGCTTCATTGCACTTATATCTAGTTTATATTACTGCCCTGTTTTTTACTCTCAGAACACTTTATTCATCAAAACTACCATTAAAAAAGCAAAAACGAAACAAAACACCCAAAAAGAAAAATATGGTAGATTCCATTGAGAGTTTTTCATTATTATGCTTTCAGCAGCAACCGCTACTTAAAATGTGTACTAAGGAAAGAAGTGCTTTGTCATATATATAAAAGAAGTTAATTATTAGGGGGAAAAAAAAGAGTAAAGTATACCCTTCTAAATCTTTCATCGTGCATTTCGTAGTAACTACAAGCTTAAAAAGTCTTCGTGTCCCCACTACATAAAATGTATTATGTTTATACTCTGTAAAATAAAAGGTACCGCCCTAGACAAAGAGAAGCTACCTCAGAACCCTTTTTTAAATTAAAAAGAGAATGCCGTATATGATGACCCTTGAGTGTGTGCTCTAGTGTCCTGGTGGAACAGGTTTTAAAAGCTTCAATCTTGTTTTATCCCTTGCCCCCAAACACAGATGTCTCACAACTGAGTCATCGTGCATTTTGCAGCAACTACAAGCCTAGAAGTCCTCGTGTCCCTACTATGTTAGTAGGAACACGTGTCCCTACTATTTAACCCATAGGTTTATACTCTTTAAAGCACACCCAAGAAAAAGGGAAGCTAGTTCAGTACCCTTTTTAAGCGTACAGTATAGGACGCATGTGATGTAACGTAGTAGGGACACTAAGCTTGCAGTTGTTACCAAATGCACAATGACGCAGTTGTGAGACATCTGCATTAGAGGCTAGAGTTCAAACAGGACTGAAGCTTTAAAAACTTGTCCCACCAGGACACTAGGGCACACACTCAAGGTTGATTACCCCAACTTATTCCCAGCATTCCTTCTTTATTGCACGTTGGACCAGTTAAACGATGCTCTGTCCATTAGCCACTAAAGTCTCATGCTGATTAAGCACAAGTCAAGGCAGCATATAAGAATTGTGCCTCTGTGCTTAATTTGCATAATGCGCTGCATTCGGGAGAAGACGCAAAGACTGTCAGCTCCTCATAGTAGATTAACCCTGAGCAGACCTCTTCCTCCGGAACTGCAGCTCTACCTGCATATTATATAAAGTGTTCAGAATGAGTGGTGCAAGCAGCCCTTTAACAGTGCAACAACCAGCAACAACCCCTCCTCTTTTTTTTTCTAATTACATTGTGAGCCCTGTGCACTGTAAACAGGGAGAGCTAATCAACCTTTGGTCAGCGCACTATTTAACATGTTGCATAACATTCCCAGTGCGCTGTGTAAAACCTGCATTGCCTACAGCCCATACACACACACACAAACATCCTTTTTGGACAACTCATTCCTGCCTTTTAAATCAGAAACAGACATACTGTATACCCGTATATAGACACTCTAAATCCCGCTTTAATTCCATTATCTGGCTCCGCTCCAGTGCCAAGCTGCTAGGTGAGGAAAGGCCTTGGCAATCTCAAAGGGGGCAGCAGGGTTGCATCATGGACTGCCACTAGCATAAAGGTTTGTGGCAAGGGCTTCCCTCAGCCTTCATCAAAGCTTCATGATATCACGACACTAAGTTTACCCATAATGATCAAAACTGGAGATTAGTCCCACCCTTAAGATGTTGACAGAATTGCTTTGTTGATGAAGGTGCATTTAGAAAGCACAAATTAAGTTAGATTTCACAAGACATTTAAATGAATAAAACCATCCTCCAAGATCCCCTACCAACCCCACCCCACCATATGATGTATTAGTTGTCAGTTTTTTGTCCAGTCGACAAAATCTGAACACTGAACTTGATTTTATTCACTAAGAAAAACTTCATTAAAAAATTTAATATGTATTTACTGATTATTTAGTTTCATGATGGAAGAAAGGTTTTTTTTTTTTTTTTCTTCATCAACAAAATTAGCACTGCATAGTCAGAGAACATGTTCACTGCAAAATAAGAGCCATCTGGAAAAGTGAGGCGAATATGTTCTCAAGCTCTCATGAGGTGTGTAGGAGGGCAGCACTGCAGCACATTCACAAAGCCAAAGCCACACTCATTATCACAGCTTTTCACAGTGCCAAGACCCTTCTACACTCTTAGGAGAAGCCTTGATTCTGCCTTCAACAAATAAATGGCAAAAAAAGTGAATGTATGTGATAAACAGGCAACGAGTGACACCGTAAGCTGGGGAAGTCATTAAATGGTGGCAATCGTAGATTTGAGTGTGATTTTGATTAGTTGAGACAGCAAAAATCAGGAATGAATAAAGATAAAGAGCACTTCCTGCGATAAAACAGTATTTCAAAACAGGTGGGAGTTTATGCTCCATTTCCTTTAGGCATTTTTTTCAGTGCTAGTTGAACAGTACTGAAATGGCGGCCTGTGCACCCACAAACCACTTTCAAGGTTTAAAAAAGAAAAATTATGATCAAATTATTATTCGATCATTCTAATCAAAATATTCAACATTAAGCATTTTAGTAAAACATTATTTATTTTTCATTTATATTTTAAGCGAGTAAAATATTCATAAATATGAATTATTCATAAAGCTTTTGCTCACTAAACCACAAACAGCCCAAAAGTAGTTTAATTATGGCTGTCAATCGATTACAATATTTAATAGCGATTTTCATTGCATGATTGTCATGAGTTAACTCGTGATTTTTATTTGTTTTAAATGTACCTTAAATTACTACTTTTCAAGTTTTTAATACTCTTATTAACATGGACAAATATCGATGCTTTATGCAAATGTATGTTTATTATTAGTAAAACCAGACTCAACATAGAGCATTAAGACAAAATATTTTTGTAAATGTTTAAAATAAAGTATTACGGTGTGTTCAATTATGTAAATTATCAGAACACCAAACTGAACTTATGCTATATTTCCACAAGGACGGCTTCAATTGCCGTATGTGCAAAACAAAACTTTAGTGATTAAAAATGATTTTCCGGTGGAGTTTTTTTATAAAATCTCAACGCATCGTGAATATGTCTTGCGTTAATTTTGACTCTTTTATATATATATTTTTATTTGTTTATTTAAATTATTTATAAAAGTTGTTAAACCTAAATGCACACATTAATAGGAATTAATGCCGTTAAAATTTTGACAGCCCCAATTAATATAGTTTAAAGATCTATTAACTTTTTTTTTTGCTAAATAAATGCAGCTGATGAAAAAAAATACAATTAGATAAAACATTGACCAAATGTATGTTTTGGTAAAGAAAAATCAATTGGAGTAGTGGTTACTAGGTAGGTCATTTAATTGAATTTCCTGATTATCTGAAATCACTTAATAAGCTACCAGTAGGGTTTAATCAACTGATACTTCTTAGTCCTGTCTTCTGTTTTCTGAGCAACACACTAGTGCAAACACATCCACTATCAAAAGGTACACTAGTCAAGTATTTAAGCCAAATAGGTTTTTATTGTCATTCCAACCATACACATTTATATTTACGCTATTTAGCAGACTCCCTTATTCACTGCGATAGATAAAAAGTGCGTTGAGTCTCTATCAATAAAGAAATCAGCACTCATTCAATAAATTACCATTAGGCTAAAACTTTTATTATAGAATTGTTGTTATATAAACAAGATGAAACAAACCGGGAAAAGTGCTAGTTTATTTCAGGAAGAGGTAGGTCTTCACCCATCGCTTGAAGCTAGCAGTGTAAGAAACTGCTGTACAAAAATACAGTGTAGTACACAGTAAAACAAAACAACGTTTTCCCATGACCAGGGTGCTACAAAAGATAATAAAAATGAACTAATGGTAACAGAGAATTGCACAAAACTATTTAAGGCACTAATACAGTGCCTTAACTGCTTACACTGCTTGTCAACTATAATATCTATCAATATAGTTGTTTATATTCATATGCACTGTCACCATCTTCTTTACTAAACTAGCTTTAAAATCCCTGATGGTATGTCAGGAAGCTGGACACATTTAGACATTTAACATCTACAAAAATGGAACTTACTTTGTGTAAAACTTTTCCTTCAACCTTTTACTCTTAACATGTCAATGCAGCAGACAAGTCTCACCATTATCCACTACACTTAATGAGCAGTATGGAAACCGATACATATCGCCGTCATTAATTGTGGCAGTAATCTGCCACATTTAGATTGGAAATATGATGTTGAGTATTGTGTGCCGGATTTAAGTTACATGAGAATAAGAATACTTCACAGCGATCCTATTTGCCAGTGAACTCATTTGTCTCAACTGAACTAATTAAATATGGAAGATGTTGTATAGATGTTATATGTTATATAGATGTCTGGTTAATATCATGAACAGCAGCTACGCTAATTTCTCTCTACTGCTTCTCTTTCTCCACCCATCCCGAGGCATCCTGTGGTTTCGCCAGCCCCAGTCACGTCCCACCTCATGAAGATTGTGGACTTCAGAAGAAGTAGATGCCGCAAACATCCCGAACCATCCAGAGACGTACCAGGATCCCACCTCGTGTGGAGTTTGGACATTGGACCACCTGGAGTGTTTAAAAGCTCTGGCATGGAAAAGCTGGTGTTGTATCTATGATGATTGCAAATGTTGAGCCATTTTATGAGTTGCTCAGTAGCTCCTAGTTTTATAACCACAAACGACTGTAAAAGACTGTGGAAAGAACATTACTCATAATCTTACATTCCAGTGCGCGTGTTAGTTCTCACGCTCCAGTGTTCTGCATTGTTTAAAGATTTATAATCACACTCTTGATGTCACCCAAATGAGGATAGGTTCCCCTTTTGAGTCTGGTTCCTCTCAAGGTTTCTTCCTCATAACATCTAAGGGAGTTTTTCCTTTCCACAATCACCATGGCTCCTCATCAGTGATAAATGCACACCATTCACCTTAAATCTTAAAATTCTGTAAAGCTGCTTTGAGACACTGTTTGTTGTGAAAAGTGCTATAGAAATAAACTTGACTTGACTTGACTTGACTTGACTCGGCTTGACTAGATGTCCTTCATCCATTATCCTATCCTGCTATTTGCAAACAGTACGTCTTCATGTCTGCACCAAGTATAATCATGTGGGTTTTAATGTCATTCCTCAGTGTGTTCTAATTTAAACAGGACAACAGTACAGTGTTGAGTAAAAGAAACCAGGGTACACTACTGTAAAGATCTACTCTATCATGTTTTCGGGTGAGATGGAAAAAAAAAAGATTCTGAAAGCTCATACCAGGTCAAAAGAAATGCCATTTATAGAAGAAAGACAATAGGTAGAAGGGTTTAGGGAAACAAAGCATATTTGAAGCTTAATGTAATGAGGCAGAAATTACTGCCTCGTTCATTCACACATGGAGGACGCAATCATTCAATTCATTAGTGACATTGTACCGAATCCAAAAATCTGCTGATAGCTGGGACTTGTTAGAACTAGACTCCACCCGATGGGAGCACACTATGAGTCGTCTATTCTGGCATGAGAGTGCATTTTAATTCAAACACAGCCTGGAAAAGCAGTAAAGCAAAAAGCAAAAAAAAAACCCAGAAACTAAGGAAACATACAGGCATTGAAACCAAGCAGTCGGACAGCAAACATCAAGTTTTATTGATGTTTCAAAGAAAGTTGTCATCCCTCAGACCCATTGTATGGCCTGGAACACTAGCATAAATGATGTGTGGTACACTGTGCTGCCTAACATGTTGCCTGTCGTTGAAAGGGTTTGCGTGACTGCTGCTCCTGTGCTCAGTCTATCTCCTACAGAGTGCATCATTGATCACGGAGGGCGATGTTGGCAGGCCATGGAGGTCTCCAGGGTGTGAATGAAGCTCTGGAAAACAGCCAGAGAGATGGGAGGGATGCACAAATCTCCTCTCTGCACAGGCAGAAGGGACAAGCAGCTCATATCTGCAGGGGAGATGTGGGCGGCGGCACGGTGCTCCACAACTGAGCAGCTGAGATGAAAGCGGTGCACTTAAATTTCAAGGAAACTTTTAATGAGTTAATTCCAATCGATTCTTGCCTTTGCACAAGTGAAATTTAGATCTAAAAAAACGGCTCCACTGTATAATGTGCAAATACAGCGACCACTTTACTTTCTTAATTCAGTTCCAATTTTTCTGGCCCAGAAGTCTTTGTTCCAATTAAAGCACCTAAATAATGTGGTAAAAGTCACTAAAAAACATCTGCTGGCATTTAATTACATTAAAGTGGCATTAGCTCTTTCACGTGATTAGCAAATTCTGTTTCAAGTTCCGTTCCAGCACTTCCATGCGAGAGAGAGACGAGCTGAATTAAACGCATAGCCACCACTCATCAGCCGAGCCTAATAGGACTCCCCTGTCCTCCAGCAAGGAGAAAATTAGCAAGGACGCTCCGATTTTTCTTCAGACGATGCATGGAAAAATAGACACATTAAAATCCTGAGTGTCCATTAACCCCAAGGGCCTGGTACTTCAAAGCAAATGGGAAAATTCATGATGAACTACAAAGAAGTCAGTTGGGCCAAATCACTTAACTTGACCACAAAGAATGCAGAAAGTGACATACTAAGCAAACGGACTAGACAAGAGATATTAAGCACAAAGCCTGCAAAGCTGACAAAATGAACTACAAGTCTAACACTATTCACACACTGCCATTTTGGACTGACCTTTTTTATCTCTGTGTTTCATTCAGCACATTCATTTAAAAAATATATATATATTTTGAGTTTGAAATGTAGCTTTAATTTAGAAATCATATAGAAATTACACATCTTTTATTTCATTATAAGGGGCTTGATGCATGATATTTTCTTCACTCTGGTTTATGTTCATGGAACTACTAGTAGTAATACTTCACTCTGATTTATTTAACAAATTTAACAAATTCATCAGATGAGGCTGTAAGGATCTACTTGTCTGTCATTACAACTGCAATTCGAAAATACAGATGATAAACCATAATAATAATAATAATATTGCACCAGGTGGTATAACATTTTTTTTCGAGACTAGCCTTGTTTTTACAATAAAGTACTATTTATCTACATTTACACAATAGTAAAAAAATAGTTCCTTTGCACAGCAGTACAGTGCTCCAAGCATTCCTGACACTTCTGCGATTCGCGCTGGGCCTCCGCAATGGTGCCAAACAGTGAGATTTTAACTAGATCTTAATCTTGAGGAAGAGGACGAAGCCAGCAGGAGCCAAATCTGGTGAATAGAGTGGGTGCGGAAGTGAGATCCTGTTGTTTCCCGGGAGAAACTGACGTGTGAGAAGAGCTAGGTGACAGAGTACGCACGTGGTCGAAATAGCAGAAGTGGTAACGCACCTGGTCAGAATAGCACTAATTCCCAACATACACAGGATGATGTCTTTTGGCACACTGACTTATGCAGGTTGGTGCTCCCTGTGATTGTGCGTGCAGCGTTGTGCTGCCATCTGTTGGCGTGCTACAAAACTAATCTCAAAATTTATTGATACCACTTCAGACAAACAATAAAAAAAGGCCTTAAGTGTTGCTGTATCATTGTGCATAATTGTGACTTTAAGAAACCAATCATGTTGGCAAGAAAAGCAGTCTTCTCATCTATTATTCGTCCACAGCAAATTATCTAAAATTTAGCTGCACGCCTTGTGTTCAATCAGCCCAAGTTCTCCCACACCACCCCACTGCTGCACTCCCTTCACTAGCTTCCAGTAGCTGCACGTATCAGATTCAAAACACTGATGATTGCCTACAAGGCCAAAAATGGACCAGCACCATCTTACCTTAGTGACCTCATAACATCTCGTACTGCACCATGCTGTCTGAGATCCTTCAGCACTGCTCGACTGGTACCACCTTCTCTCAGAATGAGAGGTAAGTACACTTCAAGGCTCTTCTTTGTTCTGGCAACGAGGTGGTGGAATGAACTTCCCCTAGATGTCCATACAGCAGAGTCCCTGACTATCTTCATGCGACGACTGAAGACCTACCTCTTCCTGAAACACTTAAATTAGCACTTCGCTTTGGGGTGGCCATTTGAGGTGTCAATTAATCATTAATAAATTTACTTTCCCAGTTGTGTCATTAATTACATTGATAGTTATAATATAGAGACTCCTGCTCCTCTCTGGTTAATTTCCATACTATATCTAGAAACATAAACCCAGTGTGACAGGGGCTCACAGGCACACCAGCATGTATATACATCGGAGTGTATGAGTGTGTGAGAAAAAGCTTAGCAGGTTGGAAATTTGCCATGGAAACACATCTCTGAACAAACCAACGAAAGTTGGTGGATATGACGAGAGGAAAAAAGCAGGCTTGAACTGCGTATCGCTAAACTCTATAATACTTGGCTCTGTGATGTGTGTCTTCCAGGAATATTCTCCTCTTCCTGCCTGGAAAATGTTTCACAGCTTAACACTGCTTTTAAGAGCTTATGTTTTTACATTCAGGACTGACAATTACACCAAACACGAACAGAGGCCCGGGACAGATATCTCTATTTTATTTAAAGCAAAAGAAGAAACTGTTATTTTTGAGTACGGTTTAGAAAACACTTAAAAATGCACTTAGACACTGTTCAGGAAAGCTCTTAAGCTCAATTTTACACTTTCATTTACATAAATAGGAAACAGTCACTTAAATATAATCAAATTGCAAGAAGTTATGCAAACTGTGCACAGCACATCATCTCAAACATCTCAGTGATGACACGGCCATCCGTGACCCTGAATAAACGGCCTTTCTCTATTATGTCAAGAGAACCACTAGCTTTTGATTAGCGCTTCCAACTGCCCTTTGACCAGCAATTCAAAAAGAACCTGTTTTAGAAAAGAATGTGTTACAGTATGCTTCACACTGCTGTGTTTAAAGACAGCATGAGAAACCAGAAGCACAGCTGGTGGGGGGAAATTGGCTGCATAAAAATTGGGAGAAAATTAAGTTAAAAAAAAATAGTAGTAGCAAAGAAGTAATTAGACTGAGGATCCTTTGCCGGTTCCTTGGCATAGATAAGGTCACATAACCTCTTTAAAGTAATAACAAAAATAGGCAATAAAAAACTTACTTGAACTGATTCGATAAGGAGAGAAATTAGTAGATTTTTACTAAATCATGTTTTTTGAATCTTGGTTTTAAATAATGATAATAATAATAATAATAAAATTATACTTCATTCAAAGAAAGACTTCTGCCACAGAAGTCCCATGTGACGGTATAACAGAAAGAACGAGGCATGCTGTAGCTGTGCCTGCACTAGATCAGGATGTAAGACATCTGGAGGGGGCTGAAGATGAATTACTGCTGGAGCCAGAGAGACACAGCAGCACGTTGATGAACCGAAGATCACTTTCTATGATAAAGAGCTGCACATACATCTCGCTCCTGAGGAGAACACTCCGATTCTGGAGCATCCATTACTGTTGGTCAACACGGTTTCTGTGATAACCGGTGACCTCAATCTGAAAGAGCACAGAGACTGATAATCTAATAAGCTCTGAGGCATGACATACACGCACACATGCACTCATGCACACAAGCGAGAGCAAAAAATGTCACAGAAATTGGGACAAATATTACTAGCAGAAGGTTACAAATCGAACTGAAGATGTTTGTGTTTATGGATCTGGGTCATAGGCTTGTGCAATATATATAAAATGGTGTAATCATCTTTACACCAAGACTAGCACGATATTCTGTGACACTGATTTCTGTTAGAAGCTTATTAAAGTCATCCAGCAATAGCAGCTCCCTATTGTACAAGGTCAAATGAGTGAAACGTGTGCATGTAGATAAGAATAACTATAACCATAAGGTTTATCTCTTAGACATACAGAACAGAACCAGATGGACATACTGACAGACAAATAGCAAATTGAAAATTGGTGGATGATTTCCTGAACATGAACCCATATGTAACATCTTTGTATGACAAAGAAGCTATAAAAGGAAAACTATTTCATCAAGTGATCTTGCTTTGACCTTGATCATCTTCGGAGCAACTCTTAAATTAAATAAATAAATCTGCTGGCTATTGCACTGTTAATCCCATATAATTTCTACAACTACTTATTCTTGAGATACTGCATAAAAAAACTTGGATGAACAGATGGCAACCTGAAAACACAAGCTTTCCTCACTCAAAGGCATAAAAATGCAGCGATATAAGATTCCACATCCGAATATTTCCTGTTAAAAAAAACACAATATGAACAAAATTACATAGTTAAAGGCACACAGTTATATAGGATGTCTTTTGATGTGGTGTCTCTTAAAACCCTCATACACCAATGGCATGAATTAGAATGCTGATTGCACCCAAGGCCTCCTCACCCTACATGACTGTAATGCACTTGTTACTTACTGAATGAGCACGAATCTCCTCAACCCTACTCTATTGGCACATCTTCCCAGAAGAGTAGAGGTTGGCTAAACACATATTGTCTAATCAAAAAACACATGACACAAAAAGACAAATGACACAACCACAATGTGTGTATTTTAAAATTGTGTGGTATTCAGAATTGGCAAATACACATGCGATTAAATCACAAATTCAGCTACTTATCTGCTTTTAAGCATTTGTGTGTACTACTTTGCTCTGTCATTCTTATTATTACATCAGAAAACTATATAGACCTCATGATATGTATCTGTTACGACCCTAATAACGTTACTGTCAAGCTACTAGATATTTGCCGTCCCATCTAATATCATGACCAGGTCTAAATTTCACGTTACAAGATAAGAGATGTAGTGCGCTAAACTGTTTATGAAAAATAATTGTGCTGAAACAAGAGTGCAAATTCAGCAGACCTCAATACCATAGAAAGCATATGGAAATGTATTTGTGACAGAAGGAAAACACCAATATTTGCATTACGCTTTCAGTCAGTATTAGAGTGGACTCTAGCTGGCAGGAACTGTCTCAGGACATTCCTGGAATCCTCACCTGACAGTTAAAAAAAGCTTAAAATTCCATATTCCACCAACAAAATGCTTTTACCTTATCGTTTTTATACCACTGAAAATCCTGACAAATCCGTTCTCAAGCCACTTGCAACTGCCTGCCACTTTTCAGTGAAGCATTCGAGTTATTTTTGCTTTTCCTGTCTATACGACTGACTGTTCACACCAACTATATTTTGCCACATCAGGCCAAGTTTAGTTTGTGCAAATGTACCAATATATCGCTGGTGTGAAGATGAAAATGAATAAAACCATACAGAGTTCGAAACTTTGTATTCTGTATGCTGTGCTGAGTGAGTAAAGTACTCTTGCCTGATAAAAAAAAAACGGTCATAATACGAGCGGCACATATTATAGAGGGATTTTTTTTTTTTTTTTTTTTTACGAGAAGTACTTTTACCCTGCAGTGTGGCTCACAAATTAATGGAATTAGCAAAATCTGGCAGCAAGCCAAATGTTAATTGCAAGTCCTGGATATGGCAATGATGCATAAAATTGGAGCAGTAAAATATACAGTATATTAAAACAGCCACACTTTTATATATTTCATTTCCTAATCGTTTCCCAACAGAAGCTTAGGATCTTTTTGGATCTTCTTCTTCTTCTTCTTCTTTCGGCTGCTCCTTATTAGGGGTCCCCACAGCGGATCATCCGTCTCCATACGACCCTGTCCTTTACATCTGCCTCTTTCACACCAACTACCTGCATGTCTTTCCTCATAAACATCCTCCTTGGTCTTCCTCTTTTTCTCCTACCTGGTGGCTCCATCCTCAGCACTCTTCTACCAATATAACTCATGTCCCTTCTCTGTACATGTCCAAACCATATCAATCTCGCCTCCCTCACCTTGTCACCAAAACATCCAACATGCGTGTCCCTCTAATAAACTCATTTCTAATCTTGTCCATCCTCAATACTTCCAACGAAAACCTCAACATCTTCAGCTTGGGATCTTTTTGGATAAAAACTATAAATATATTTGTAAAAAATAACAATAAGCTCTCAAATATTTTCTTTTCTTCTTTGCCTGTTTTTCTGATTTATTTGGGAACTAAAATGATTGTGATTTTGAATAACATGGATTAGCCATAACGTTAAACCCACCTTCCTAAAGTTGTGTAAGTCCCTCCTGTGCTGCCAAGACAAGATCTGCACTTTTGGTGTATAATAGGAACACCCAACATAAAGTGCTATTTAGGAGTTGCTTTGACCCAGTCATCTAGATTTACACTTTTTCTAGATTTACAATTTCTATCTGTAGGTGAACAAAATGTTTTACAGATGGGGACGTGGTAGCTCAGTGGTTAAGACTCTGGATTACTGAACAGGAGGTTGGTATCACCAAGCTGAATCTCTGAGGCCCTTGAGCAGGGCGCTTAACCCCTTTGTACTCCAGGGGCACTGTATTATGTCTGACCCTGGTCTTTGACCCTGGTCTTCGTCCCCGGCTTCAAAACATTGCTGGGATATACCAAGACAGAATTTTACTGTGCTCTAAGGCAGTGGTCCCCAACCCCGGGCTGCGGACCGGCACCGGTCCGTGGGTCAGTTGGTACCTGGCCACACAGAAAGAATACATAACTTACATTATTTTCGTTTCTAAATCTGAACAATGTTTTATTTGGGATAATTATCGGATTCTCTACGCCACATCTGACTCGGTCACCTGTCATCCGCTAACTTCTTAAAGGAGCTGCTCCGGCCGCTAACACATAATACATTACTGCTAAATTCAAACCCCCAAGCGAGCAAAATGAACAAAAAACCCCCCCCACAGTGGATTCACGATTTTTATTATATTTAGAAAATATGAGTTTTTATGCCGGTCGTATCATTTTATTTTGTTGTATTTATCCGCCACACCTTTAAGGCTGGTCCGTGAAAATATTGTCTGACATTAAACCGGTCCGTGGCACAAAAAAGGTAGGGGACCACTGCTCTAAGGCACATGTGACAAGTATAAAGCACCCGATAAAACCCCCCTACTACCTAATATATCCCACCCCTTGACATGTGCCA
The DNA here is from genome assembly GCA_024362625.1 of Silurus asotus. Lineage (NCBI taxonomy): Eukaryota > Metazoa > Chordata > Actinopteri > Siluriformes > Siluridae > Silurus > Silurus asotus. Next base: position 7,655,516 of record MU551603.1, read on the forward strand.
TTATAATGAAATAATCAATGTTATTCATGTCACCTGTCACTGGGTTTAATGATATGGCTGATCGGTGAATACGGAGTACTAGCAAAAAGGGTAGATTAAAGATTGTCGTTAGTGCCTGACATACATCAGCAGGATTTTTCAGAAGCTGCAATTTAAAAATATCTATACAGATCCATCTTTATTATATTTTGAATAAAAACAGAATAAGGTTCCAGATTCCATGTTTAAATCAGAGAATAGAAGCTGACTTTTAGTTCAAGGTTTATTCTGTTCATGCAGAAATGCACTGCAGTGGAAAAGTTCCCTACAGTATTTGGATTTATAAACATTTGCTTTGCAGACTTTTGTGTGGAATCAAGAAGAAACAATCAGTGTTGTTACTACTATTATTGTTTAATAATTCAATGAACAATAATGAATTCCTACTACTGCAAAAAATATAAAAATACAGTGTTTCATTGCTTTTAATACGTCATTTCGCAATGAAAGAATGCAATATTACAGTGAATAATGCTAAATAATATCATATCAGGGCTTTTGCAGAGACAGGAAGGTGCAGTAAAATGCAGGTTCTGGCTGATGCTGCACATGATGCATGTTAGGATGGTCATGTATACCGGAATGTGGTTGTGTACACAGTGTGCAGTGAACACTTACCCTACACATCTCCTCTAAATACCCTGCATGCTGGCAGAGCTGTGCTGGGGCTAAAATCGCAGATTCAGCGTGAGTGCATGAACCGCGCACTGAGGACCTGGTGCTGATGCATATTGATGACTCAGAGTGTGACTCATATAGGGATGAGGGAGCAGCCCTTTAACTAATGCTTCAAATGCACCAATAGTGCAATACAACTTGCATACATAAAACCCTTATATTTATTAACTTCTTATACACTATATCGCCAAAAGTTTGCAGACACCTGGTCATATGTATGGTATGGGTTTTGAGTTTAAACGTCACATTCCACAATTAGTCCCAATTTTATCTTATGATTCTCTCCATTCTTCTGGGAGGATGTTCCACTAAATTGTGCTTGTGAACATTTGTATTTATCAGCCACAACGGTGTTAGTGATGGCAGGTATGGATGTAGGTGAGGTGAGGAGGCCTGGGGTGCAGTCAGTGTTCCAATTCAATTTAAAAGGTAGGGTTGAGATAAGAGCTCTATAAATCATGAAAACCATATTTCATGGAGATCGCTGTGTGCACACGGGCATTGCCATGCTGGAACAGGTTTGGGATTCAAGTGAATGCAAAATTTTATTATAATGCATCCAAAGACACCCTTTACAATTGTGCGCCTCCAGGTTTGTGGTAACAGTTTGGAGAAGAACCACATATGGCAGGAAAGGTCGTGTCCCAATACTTTTGTCCATATAGTGTATTTGGGCCTTATAGAGCAATGGTTCCCTAAGTGGACTCTCCTCAAGTGAAGAAACTAGCATGTCAATATTACTCTCAAATAAAAAAATATTATTAATTTCCTTTTAAGGATGAAATAACTAAGGAAATATTTTGCTACTTAGCAAAACAGACAGAGAACATGACCATGGCTCAGCATTTTAAAGGATCACAAACACAAGCAAGTCAAAGGAAACTCTAGTTACCCTGCATTTAGGGTTGTTTTTTTTATAACCTAAAAAATCTCATTAAATAAAATAATACCATTACAAATCTTAGTTTTGATGAAACTGTTACTATAATATAAATGCTACAAATAATTTAATAATAAATTAATGCTTTGAAGATGGTAAGCTCCAAAATGGTAATGCTCTTTTTAATAAGGACAATGGAATATAATTGCATAATGTGCCTAATAATTCAATAGCTGGATTATAAATATGAAAGAAATCTGTGCTATGAGCAGAAAAAGAGTCCTGGGAATAGGGAGTTGGGAAAAGTATAACAGAAATGTTCCCTGGCTACGAAAGTTTTACCATTCTTGTTTTAGTCTATTCTGATTGCAGGAAAAACACAGCATGCAAGAAGGTTGGGTATAATGAGTGCCTTGGAGATCGCTTGTGCAAGGAAACGGTTTCTAGCTGTAGTTATTTGCAGTAACGTGTAGGCTCTGTTGTCATAGGTCTGCCTTCGGGGGGAAAGGTTTGAAATACATTTATTAAAAGTTGAACTTCACCACCATCATGTTCTTACTGTGGTGGTCTACTTGGGTTAACAAGCTGAGTGGAAGTGTTTTTGAATGTTTGGCTGACTCAGACCTTTTCTGTAGACATGACCGAGCCTGGAGGTAATTTCTGAGCTCTGAGCAGGAAAAACCAGCATCACCTCGAGCAATTTGGCTTGTGTCACAGCTAATCGCAAAACCAACTCGTCCTGGAGTGATGCTAAAACCTACAATAACCTGAAAATCAAATAGCTGAAATCTCTACTATTTAGTCTCATGCTTTGCTCTTCTTTCCTGCTCTATGGACACCCTCATAACTCAAACACTCGTGCTGTGCATTTCAGATTTAGTAATTATATTAAGGTAGAACTGAAATATGAACTGCATTCTCACAGAGGGGAAACGGAAGAGGAAATAATCCGTTATTGATTGGGAGAGTAGAGCAGTGCTGTTAAGTTGCAGGGAGATTTACCGCTGGTCTCGGCTCATGAAATACAACGAGAGATCCTCCAGCAGGCTCGTGCCAAGCAAGGGCTGTCTGAACAGCAAACACATAAATAATACTCTGATCATGGAAACTGCTTCCAGAATCCTGTGTGTTCAACTGAAGCACTTAGTAAAATAAACTCTCTGGAATTCTAACACATCTAATTATAAAATATGTTATAAGCGATACATACGAACACAAATGGTTTTCAAGCCTTTTGGACAAGCAGGAATCTCCAGTGTTACACTGCAGAAAAGGAATCTTTTGGTTTTATATTTTCATATATTATATACAGTTAAGTGTAGGTTCCTTTACTTGTTATGTATTTTTCCTATAATTCCAACGCAATATCTCATATTACACAATTATGGCAATAAACCAAATCACTGTCTGTCAGTAATAGGCTGTAATGGCACACAAGATTCATGGTTCGGTACGAACCTCGGTAAATAAGTCACAGTTCCCTACAATTTCTTTGTGGTTAAAAGAAAGAAATGCAAAACATAAAATTGCTTGTAATATTTTTATTTTATATATATTGTAATTTTTTATTTTTTTTATTTTATTTTTTTTTTTACATCTGTGAACAACAGTTTACATTTTTTATAACAATTTTAAATAAAATGGCTGCTTGGTTTAAATATAAAAAAAAATATATAATTATATATGCACATATTGCATGAATCTGATTTATTCTATGTTATTTTCATGTTTTTAATTTTTTGCAAATGCGGGTTGGAGACTCAACAAACTCGCGGTCCAACACTTAATGTGTTAGATTTTAAGCATCAGTTCCGCACGTTAAAACAAGCAATCGGTTAAGAAGAAGAAGAAGAAGTATTAGGTGAATGTTTTTTTATAACAAAATGAAACAATCAAAGCCACAATATGCACACTTCGGCCAACAGAAACAGTAACTGTGGGCAAAAAGAGAATATTTCAAATAATTCATGTCAATTTTCTTTTTTATTTAGAGGGCCTCTAAACAGACACGTCTCAAATCTTCCACAACTAAGACCCACTGATTCGAAAATGCCTATGTGATTATAAAAACAGTTCATCAGACCAGCAACATGCTGTGTGATCTCTTTTCATGAGCGATCTGAGACATTAGCCACTGTTATCAAAATGTTTAGCTCCAGCCTTCAGGAGTGATCAAAATAAACTGCACTGGGTGTTGCACTTCCCATCTACTAACCAGCAGAGATGACAGAGGAGCCTTACTCTCACAAATACAGCTGGAACAGACAAAAGAGCAGCCAAATCTCTTACAAGCTGATACAGTACATGTATAATGTCTTAAAGGAACTTTGGAACATCCACAGTTTTGTCATTTGAAGGTGCAGTTAGTAAGATCTTAGTGCTCATAGATTTACATAATAAAAATGTTGCACACGCCTTGAAAGGTTTGTGATTAGTAGATGACCAGGCACCTGTTTACATTTTTTCTCGCCCATAAATGAGCTCCAGTGAAAAAGATAATTTCTAAATGCAACTCTTAAGATAAGCATGATGGGATTGGTGAATGTAACAAGGACGGACAAATAATACAATAGCTAGCCCACTACAACAATAGCATACAATAACATACAATAGCTAGCCCACTACAACAATAGCATACAATAGCATACAATAGCTAGCCCACTACAACAATAGCATACAATAGCATACAATAGCTAGCCCACTAGCAGAAAGTAACGAATTACATTTTCCCATGTTACTGTAATTTAGTATTTTTGTTTGTGTACTTGGCATAATTTTACTTAAGTATGTTCTGTTTAAAGGATTGTATTTCAAAAATTTTATCATATCCGTCACTGAGTACAAAAAGAAACAAAAAAAAGGCACGAGGTAAAAATCACGCCATGGAAACTAAACACTGATTGATTGATTACACTCCCAAGACAGAAGGATGGAGACAAACAAGACAGATGCCATGTTCATTTTGTGCACGTTAAAGGTCTGAATTCTGAAACTGTATCTGATTTCTCTCATTATTATATATTACATAACATTTTTTATTTATTTTTTTTGCAATAAATGGCCATTTGGTGCAACAGATGAGGATGGGATCCCTCTTGAGTCTGGTTCCTCTCAAGGTTTCTTCCTTATGCCATCTCGGGGAGTTTTTTTCTTGCCACAGTCGGCACCCGCTCATCAGGGACAAACTTACACTTATAAAGAACATCTTATTCATTTTTATCACCACATCATCTGTGTAAAGCTGCTTTGAGACAATTTTCATTGTTAAAAGGCGCTATACAAATAAAGTTTTACTCTGAATACATTTCAAATGAGCTACTTTTTACTTTTATTTGAGTAGATTTTTAGACTGGTAACTTTACTATTAAAGTGTAGAATATTTTATTACTCTTTTCACCTCGGCCCCTTAGGTACGCCAGAATACTAGCCAAGCCTGCGTTTCGGTTGCCTGGAAATGGATTGGTCTTAACAGTACAACTATTTAATTGTATTAATGGAGACAGTAGAAAATATATGATTATGATCCCCTTTTACCAAATCCCTAATGTTGTACATCATGTATACCTTTTATACGAAAGGTTAGCAAGTTATTGGTTTCAGCTGTGTTGTTTTTTCCTCTAAATCACAGTGAGTTTTTATTTTCTCAACATATTTAATGTCCAACTGTTTTTTTCTTGATCTGTATTTCCACATGTCTGCGTCTTTCTTTTTTATGAAGATGTAAATCTAAAATCATAAAAACTATAAATATGTAAAAATATCATCCAGATTGCTTTTCATGTGTGCTGGGCAGGAAGTGATATTTAGAATTAAGGGGAACTCGATAGATTTTCAGCAGGGAATATTTTTGCCGAGACCACTGCAAATATGGTCGACAACCGAATATGATATGACGCCTCAAGGCATGTGTCAAGGCATTTATTTTTTTATCCACACGATGGATTCAGGCGTGCTTTCACTGATTAATTTGATAGTCTTTTAAACATTTACATTCTTGGTCTTGGCACTATTTTAAAGAAGTGATAATATAAGAACCTATTGAGTGAGTCTTTCTTGTACCATGAGAGACAATCAGAACAGTCAGGTAGTGGCTAAGGATCTAAGAAAGCATGGTGCAGTGCAGAGTGAGGGAAGTGTTGTGAGGTAGAGGGGTAATAGTACATTTTTGGCTTTGTAGGTGAGCATCAATGTTTTAAATCTGATGGGCAGCTACAGGAAGTCAGTGGAAAGACCATAGCAGTGGGGTGGTGTGGAAGAACCCAGGAAAGTAAAAAACAAGTAATATGGCTACATTGTGCATCAGGGGCAGAGGTCAAAAATCTTTCCGAGGCAGGCCTACCAGGAGTGAGTTGCAGGTTTATTGCATAGAACAGTATGGTCAGACAACACTGTAATGTGCATCTTGGATTTTTCTGAACAGGTGAAACGTGACATTTCGATTTTCTATTTGGTCACACATTGTAATGTGATATGAATTCACAGGTGAAAGTATAAAAAAGGTACACTTTGGAAAGCAGCGACACGAAAAATTTCTTCACAATGATCTCGCACTTCCGCTCTCCAGCATTCGCAAGTGTATGAATACAAGTGAATGGAACATAAAATGTAAAGTGACCGCCCTGTAAAAACTGCAAACTCTAGTTACAGCTTCAAGGTGCATTGCAGTACTGTAAGAAATATAACATTTAAGCACAATCAATGAAAGCATGTTGCTAATTTTAACAGGATCTTGCATGCTTTTATTATTTGTCAAGCTGGTGAACTCTAATTGTCCGCAATTGTGCTTCAATTCGCAGGCAGCAAAGCTTTAATTATAAAAAGAAATGCCACAAACCATTTGTTTATACAGTATATGAACAATTATTCCATTGTTGTCTTTTCTGAGAAACAAAGGCCTTTTGTGCCTTGGAGCCATTCTGTCAGGTGGGTACGGGTCAACAACACTGTGTACGAGCAGCACAATGAGCGATTCACTAACTAAGACAAAAGCTAATGTTTAGAAACAAAGATGTCACTTTGTGGTCTTCTCGGCACTACAATAACTATGATACAATAACGACATCAGAAAACCACATGACTCTCAGAGTCAGAACAAAGAACAACCCAAGAGCTCTCCTGGTGCTCCTTGGTACCTCAGTGCTCTGCTTGGGTTTGTAAGATGATAGGCTATTAAATAAGAACAGTTACATAAGAGAAAATGGGATCATATCAGCATTAGGCTGGTTCTTTTCTTCCTGCATCATAATTAGCTGCTAAAGGCATGCACTCTAAAGAAACATCTGCTCACATTTGGATTAAAGCCATTGTAACATATCACTGGTTCCACACTGGAAGAAAGAGAGACAGGCAATAGTTTACCAAACAGAGTGTTCTTTATTTACTTATATTTTCGTCCCGGCGCTTTTCTTTCCAGTACTTATACCAGGGCTCTCCCACACTCTCACGATTCCAGACACCTTTCCTTAACATCCGCTTATCTCACTCATGAATCGCCACGCCTTTCCTTGGCGTCCACCTGAGCTCCTTCCAGCACGTCTTTCTTTACAACGTCCACACGAACACACTTGCAGACCGGTATGCCTTTCTCTTGGCATCCACCCGCACTCAGTCACCATTCTGAGACACTTCGGGTGTCTTTCTCTTCTTTATTGTTTCACCGGACTGGAACAGAGCGCACTGATTAGTCTCATCAGCTACAGGTATAGTCTTACCGCTCTCTGCCTTCCATTCGCGAACCGCTACCTCAGCCATAAATGCAGTGTCTTCCATCTCCAGAATCCCACACAACAACCAACCACATACTGCAATGTTGAATGTCACTGGTTTAATATACATTTGATCACAAGGCTCACATGGCTTACTGCCTATTACACTTAGCAACAAACTGCAGGTAAGCAAGGTTTTCTGACCCATGAAAAAACAAATGACAAAAAATAAATACAATTAAATAATCATAACTGAAAGCACATACTGTGATGGAAAAATCTCCACTAGGCTAGAAGTGTGAGGAAACTAAGATTGTGCTTTTGAGATCAGCTCTTACTGATGTCCTGTTTGTTCAAAGAATAGAGATCCAGAGGAGAATGCGCATAATTAGACAAACTGGGAAGATTTAAGACAATGTTTTAAACAAAGAAAACATTTCGGCTATGAATCCTGTTACTGTTTGTTTGAGAGAGTGATTTGTTTGACTGAGTCAAAGTAACTCCAAAACAGTAGCTCTTGGGCTGTTCCCTGTCTGCAGTGGTCAGTATCTATTAAAAGTGGTCCAAGGAAAGAACATTGGCGAACCGGGGACAAGGTCATGGAAGGCCAAGGCTTATTGCTGGGTGTAGGGAGCAAAGGCTGGACGGTGTGGTCCAAACCAACAGACAATCTACTGTAGCTTAAAATTGCTAAAGAAGTTAATGCTGTTAATTCTCAACGGGTCAGAACTGTTTTGGCATTAAAAGGGGGACCAACACAATATTAGGCAGGTGGCTATAAAGCTATGCCAAGTTTTTATAGGGAGTCAACCTGGGATGTTCTCCCACAACAAGGTGAGAAAGAACCAAATGTTAAAATGGCCTTTAAAAAATCTGATAAAATTTGCTGAGCTGTCATACTGCATCATACAGTATATGTGGCAAGTTTTGTAAGAAGAAAAGTGTTACACAAGCCAGTGTCACAAGTTCCTCGAAAGCACGTGTTTAAAGCATTTTATTATTTTGTGGTTTATTGGTTAAACTGAATTATGTTACATAGGGGTCAAAAAGCAACAAGTTAGGAAATCGGCCACTTATAACCCTCAGACTTCTAGAGATGAAATTGCTGTCATAATATAAATAAAATGTGGTGAAACCACTTTATGAGATTCTTTAATATACCATGATGTTCTTTATGTCACTGCTCTTTCTCCATTAACCTCCAGTCTCTGTTTGTGTGTGTCTCCCTGGACCAGATATTGGCTTCATTCCAGCAGTCAGGGCCTTAAAGTGCAATTCACGTGTACAGATAAATTAATGGATTTATCAGCTAAGACAAGTGTTGTCTGAAACATTTTCAGCAGTTGATCCATCAACATCTCTTTCTTGAGAGCATACCCATGGGAACAATTATCCTTTCAACATATACAAGCATCACAAGAGGGGAGTTAAAAAATAAATTTATAAATAAAAATACACATTCTGGGAATTCCCATGAACAGAATGGCAGCTGATGCTTGCTAATGAAAGACCTGTGATTAGAAAGGCATGAGACATTCAGACAGAAAAGGCTGTTCTTCTAAGAAAGGTGTCAGGTACAAGAACATTTTGGAAAAGAGAAACGTGTCTAATACACGTCCGTTAAATAGACTTACATGATGAACCATGCCAAAAAAGATGCCTTAAAACACTGCCTACATACACATACAAAAAAAACGAACTAGTAACACTAATTACTGACACGTACCTAATTCAATCGAACATTTAGAAACATGCTAGTGAGAGTAGAGCAGCAATAATAAAGCAAAATATTAGTCCCCAATCAGGCCTAATGTTGGGAGAAGAGGAGCTGTTTATCCCATTAACCTGCAGACATGATTAAATGGCTACATGCCAAACTGCTGCAGTCTTGATTAAGGACACACACTAACGTCAAATACCTAGGTGATGCACTGCTGTGTTAACAAGAAAACCAATTCAACACTGTGTTGGGAGGAAATGTACCAGAGAGAGCACTGGTATTGGTATGGGTCCAGTGTTGGCAGAAATTGCTGGATTTGGTATTGCGAAGAACAACAACAACAATCCTGATTCTACTGTTATTTGTTTAAATACTGTTGCTTATATCTTGATTTAATTGCATTTAGCATAACAATAAAATTACATATTACTTTCCTTTCATACTGTGTGTGTGTGTGTGTGTGTGTGTGTGTGTGTGTGTGAAGACAAGAATTCAGGGAATTGTTATAATAGGCTAAAATATATAATAGAATAAAATATAAAACAAATTACGGCAGTTTTCTTTTGATTCTTCCCCTTTAAAATCGAGTACTCCTGCATTTCTTGAAGCATTCCCTTTCCTTTTTGTCATCTTTTGTCATCATGTATAAACCTCCTGTGTTTTTTCCTGGATTGCTTAAAACCTTGCTCCTTGCAACTACTTTTTGTCCTCGAAATTAAAAATAAGGCGGACTGGGAAAGATTTGCCACATCGTCACAGCGACAAAAGACTCTTCAGTAAATAACACACCATGAACAAGTGCTTTGTCATGTACAAGATCTAGTTTAGGGTCCAGCAACATATTGTAAAATCACTGATGAACAATTTGTTTTAGATTTAGAGTGCTTCATCTGGAAAAACATTTTTACCATAAAAAAAGAAAAATCTGATGCTCACCTTCCAATGCAGATTTCATATTTTATTCTTTTGTGTCATTTCCCCTTGAATGCTGATAAACACACAACCTACACATGATATCACCGTTTCTTCTGCTTTTTGACTTTAAGTGTTTGACTAAAATGTCAACCTGGATTTGAGATGGAAAGGTTAAAATGGGGATGGAGGTATGGTGATTTCTCCACCTGTTCTCCTTCATAGCCATCACCCATCCACACCCACATCCACACCCATACACACACACACACACACACACACACACACACGCACACACACACACACACACACACAATGCATTTGAGTCCTCATAGGTGAGCATGTCACATCTAGTGAATTTCTGCACCAAGTCAATGCTCAAGTTGATGTGATTTAGTGAGACAGCAGCAGAGCCTGAGCAGGAATGTAATAGCAGTGTATTGTCCGACAAATAACAGCAATGTATTAACAGGTTTTTGCAAATATACAAACTAAAGATATGACTAAAATTATAAAATGTATAGAAACAGCACAACAAAAAGTAACGGAGAGAGAGAGAAAAAGAGAGTTAGGTTAAGTTACATTTCTGCTCCTATACTGTGAAATCTGAGATTCTTTAATTCAATGGGTTATGTAATTTGAATTAAAGTACAAACGCTCCAGTGTGGTGCTACATCATAATCAATATAATGCAGCCAGGCAACTGCAGTCCAAAAAAACAATAGCTGGTGCAAGTAATTTAGGTCTCATTAAACGATGGGTATTTCTAAATATTATTCAACTGTTATTTATAAAATTAATAATAATAAAAAAGTCAGCACTTTGCTTTTAAATGGATTTGCATCGCTACCAATTTGCATCCAAACATCCTACATCATGAAAAAAAGGACATGCTTCTTGGCACTACCTGCTATGTGCGGGAACAAACAGGTCATGTTTGAGTATGTTCAGTCAATGACATGATCATTAGAGACACTTGTAGGTGCCGAGGGTGCGATGCTGCTTGACCTTATTACAGACTCACAAGTTTCTTCACTGAACTCTTCTGCACTGCAAGGCACACACTCTAAAAAATGAAAGTACATCGGTTCTATATTAATTCACTTTCTCAGCAGAAACCCACACCCACACACACACACACACAGTCTCTCATTCCTCTGCTCCACCTCACTAGCGGTTCTCATCCCTCCACATGTCTACACAGACCATCTCTCCAATAACTCCACTGCACCTGCCAAGTTCATCTCCTCTTCCTGTCCGGCATGCTGCCATCACCCCATGCCTTCCTTCCCCCGCACACCGCTCCTACTTCTCTGGCCTCTTTTTTTTCTTACGGCCTATGCAAGAACAGCTATTACTTTATTGCAAAATAAACTCAATGTTTTGTCTCAGTCAGCTCAGTTACATATGTCCAGCACCAGAAACTATCAGCTATGTAAAGATGGCATAGGAGAGGATAACATATTACACTTGCTGTTATAAGATGGCAGAGAAAGAGAGAAAGAGAGAGAGAGAGAGAGAGAGAGAGAGAGAGAGAGAGAGAGAGAGAGAGAGAGAGAGAGAGTAAGAGAGAGCGCTTTCCTGGCATCATTTGTTTTTGTAATAAAATGTCATTTATCAGTTCATTACACTATATTGTGCAACATGTCCATGTTCCTCCTGAGGCATACATGGTAATCTTGGAAGACCAAGCTAAAAAAATCTAATTCAGTAATATAGTTATACAAGAGTTTAGAATAATAAAATAAATGTATGTAATATCTCTAAAATACAGAGTCAAAACAAGGAGCCTTAAAAAGAATGAACAGACATCAAAGTGTGCTACAATGAGTACCATTAAGCTCAAGAGTCCTCTCAGCATCAATCAGATAAAAAGACCTACAAGCAATACTGTCGCAAACACTGGCGTTGAATGAGACAATTTTGAGAGGCTAAAAGGTTCACCTGATCTAAATCATGAATTAGACTAAACTGTAAGATGTTGTGGATTTGTTCTTACATTCACAGTAGCATACACCTAAAGATTAATCCCGATAATAAAATGGCATTAAAAACGTTCTGATACATATGCAAGCTGAGAAAGACTTTTTTTGCTTTGGGTCAAGGGCATGGGAATAAATTTATAGAATTTCAAGTGACTACAAATAAATCAATAATTATATAATCAATTAAGAGATTAAACAGACACTTTGTCTGTTCAACATTTTTTTAATTGTCATCCCTACTCACCACTTCTGCTAAAGATATTTTTTATAACAGATGTTTATTTAGGTTACTTGTACTATTGAAAAGTGTTGCGGTACCGCCTCTCGTCTCAGGGCAGTCTGCTCATTTAACAGGAATTATTTTCAGTTTGGTGTTCAGCTTTTTTCCTTATATATTCATTACCCCTTTAAACACATTAGGTTTTAGTCACTTAGTATTGCATTTATTGTTGTAACTTTAATGTAACCCATTAAATTATTGTTTTTATGAGGATGAGTACGGTACTACATGAACATGGTTCTAAATGAATGCATGTGCACACGTACACTTTATTTAGTTTTGTATCTTATGTTAGTTTATGTTTTTTTATGTAGCAAAATGTTTTAGATAAACATTGTTCTGGAGGAACATTGATTACAGTACTCTACTGTATATGGTTGAAAAAGCCACTTGACTCAGCGATGATGAATCGCAAAAAATGACCATGACTAAGTGAAGCCAGCTATCTAGATTTGGTGTGTCTATTAAAGCCATTTGACGGGTTGATAACTTCAAAGTAGCACTTTTAATTCTGTACTGAACTGTTTGGAATGACAATATTGACTTGACTTGATTTCAATGTGCATGTCAACAAAACGGTTTATTTTTAAACTAATAAAAAAAAAAAGATCAAAACTAAGAATGTAGATTTGTCCACGTTTGTGTGTCTTTGTATCCTATAACACAGTGGTCCCCAACCCCCGGACTGGCACCGGTCAATGGGTCAATTGGTACCGGGCTGCACAGAAAGAATACATTACATTATTTTGGAAAATTACTGGATTCTCCCCTCCACATCTGTCTATGACTCACTCTTGATGCATGTCATGATGCTTCAGTCACATGTCTTACCTCCATCCTCTACCTTTTTAAAGGGGCTGCTCCAGCCGCTAACACATAATACATTACCGCTCAATTCAAACCCCCAAGCGAGCAAAATGACCAAAAAACAACACAGTAGATTCACGTTTATTATATATACAGTTTTTATGCCGTTCATATCGTTTTTGTTGTATTTATAACATCCTACCCACCCCACACCCTGGTCTGGTCCGTGGTGCAAAAAAAAATTGGGGACCACTGCTATAACATACAAAAAATAGTCTAACCATTTTCTTCCAGTCTCCAATTTTTTAAGATAGCCTGTCTATACCTGACGAAAGTGTTTGTGTCTAGCTCAGTGTGTGGGTGAGCTCAGGCTACATAATGACTTTCACTGTTTACTGCGATTTCGAAGCTTGGGGTGTGGTATGAAGATAAACTTTTACAGAAATGTGGAGCAAATAAATATAAAAATGGCTCTTGTCACAGTAGCCCATAAATGGTATATGGATGCAGAATAGGAGGTAGCTGTGTCTCACTGCTGACACATCGTTAGGCAGTATTTTTTCACTCAGTGTTACTGTAGTCTAAATCATTAAAGTTGTGCCCAAAAAAACACGGGTCCTGCAAAACAGTATGGATTTGTTTCTCCTACATATCTATGCAAAGTCAATCGTTTTATATCGTGTCATGTGTGCCAGTTCAACTGATTTGAAACTGGATCAAATGTGTCAAAAGAACTGAATTCTGACACATTGCAAACTGCTTAAGCAATGATAATCCTCTAAAAGTAACAGCATCCAACTGCTACAAAGAAATAGAAATAAGCTAAAAAATAAATCCCAAAAAAAACCCCATGCAAAACAATGTTGTAAATATAGTAATAAATTGTAGTAAATGTGAAATACTTTTGTGATAACTAGATACAGTCGAACCCACTTATCCCGACCTCGGTTAACTCGCCAACCCTATTAAGTCCACGTTTTTGAAGTGGAACCTCCAAATTCTCGCTTTGTCTTAGCATTTTCTCATCGGGTATGCCGGTTATTTTATGTCGCCGAACCCTAATATCTCGAGCACAAGAGGGGGGCAAATTTGCCACTTAACGTCGGTTATCTCGATCGGCGCTGTGCAGCCGCAAAAGAACTTGCCGAAGTGGCGGAAAAATCAAGCCTTACAGATGCTACAGGTGTAGGATACTTTTTAGAGCTGTGTGTCAGAGTGAAATGACTCGAGAATTACATTTTGACACTGGTTAGCTTTTTGTAAAAATGAACTGCATCCCGCACATTTTTAGTGAATTTGTGAGCGATCTTTGTGTTTGCAATGTTGGAGAATATAATAAAGGTTTGTATTGAGAATCGACGGTGGTTTGTATTGTATACTGGTAAATCTCTGCTGCTAGTTGGTGTACATATGCCTTTTGTTGTTAAATGTTATGCGATGAACGTGAGGCGAGAGCCGAAGTGAAAGCAAAACAGTTTATTGCAACACAGGGCAAAGCCAAACACAAACACTCGCCTTGGAAGTGAATATTGCGGTGGTGCGCTCTGGGAGCGTGGTCCACTAAGACCCAAAGTGAAAAGAGGCAGTCTGTATATATAATCCACAAGTGCGCTTGGTAGAAGCGCGGCGCTGAACAGCACACGTGAGAACGTGGCATGAGCAGCAAAAGCATAGAATTAACACCGGCAGTATCGGTGAGGAAAAAAGAAAAAGCGCAGCCGGTGAGAGAGAGCGGAGTCCGGTTGGAAGGCACGTACCGGGATACACATGAATGATAACAACGACCGCCGTGAACCAACATATACCAAAAATAACTGACAGTGAGAGTGTGGAGGTTTAAGTAGGAGCTGGTGATGATTGCTAAATGTGCACGATTGAAGCCGGGACCTTCAGAGAAAGTGGAGGTTTGACAGCCGCTGAAGGGAGTGTGGCAGGTGGTTTCCTGACAGTTAACAAACATGTATGTACATTTTTATAGCATTATTACCTGTGATTAATGAAAAACCAATTTGTTGAGCCAATTTTGTAATGCAACCATAACAGTAATGAAATAATGGACATTAATGGTACAAATATTTTGAAATAACTTTCATTTATAACTTTACTGGTCATTAGGCTTTGTACAGAAGAAATTACTAATAATATACATATTTATGGAAACAAAATATATCTTGTTCTCTTCGAGAGTTTTTAATAATTCCTATAATTAGCTAGCTATAATACAGTATCTCCCAAAAGTGTGTAAACCCCTTAAATATCAGTGGAGTTCCTGGCTATCTTCAAGCAACGGTTGAAGACCTGAAGACCTAACACTTCCTGAAACACTTACATTACCACTTACCAAGTTCTCTTTGTAATAATCAAGAGTTGTAGTCTGATGTAGTCTGGACAAGCTGTAGTCTGGACAAGGGCGTCTGCAAAATGCCGCAAATGTAAATGTAAATCTTTGTTAATCTTCCCAAGGAAATCTATAAAAAAGATTTTACTTGGATATATTTTAGAGTAGTCAATTTGCAGCTTTTGTAGCAGTAAAGATTTACTTTGGACACAGTTTTGGCATGTTCACTTAGGGTGTATTAACTTTTGTTGCCAGTTATTTAGACAATAATGGCTGTATGTTGGTTTATTATCAGAGGACAGTAAATCTATACTGCTATACAACCTGCACACTGACTACTCAGCAATCTATAGAAATTAATCTTAGATATATTTTAGAGATACTGTAACAACCTATAACAGGAAAACTGTTGTAATTCACACACACACACACGCACACACAAAGTATAGACACTATATAGATAAAGGTTTGTGGACTCTTATAACAACCTCCACTCTTCTGGGAAGATGTTCCTCTAGATTTGGGAGTGTGCTTATAAAGATTTGTGCTCATTCAGCCATAAGGGTGTTGTTAAAGGCAAGTACTAATATAGGGAGAGGAGGCCTGGGGTTCAGTTAGTGTTTCAGTTCATCCCAAATGTGTTTATTAGGGGTGAGGTCATAGCTCTATAGATGGCCACTCAAGATCTTCTACTTCAAGCTATGTACATAAAGCTGGCTTTGTGTAAAGAGGAATTGTCCGGCTCAAACAGGTTTGGGTTTCCTTGTTCAAGTGAAGGGAAATTTCAATGCTACAACCACTAAAGACATCCTGTGAATTTGTGTGCCTACAGGTTTGGGAAAAAGCCACATATGGGTGAAAAAAAAAAGGTGTACCAATACTTTTGTCCATTTAGTTTACTTGTGTGTGTGTGTGTGAGAAAATAATCACCAATCACCATAAATAATCCTGATCAACACAAATCACTGCACTCAGGCGACTGTGTAATCATCATGACAGGTGCTGTGTTTAATTATTTCAGTGCCCTTGGGGTCAGAAATCTTTGTAGATGAGTTGACTTGTTATTTCTTTCACATGTTAATCAATCAGAAGCCCTGCAGGGACATTCCCAAAATGTGAAGCTCTGTATGAAGCTAATGTAATGCTGATACTGTATCTGGCACTGGCAGCCATTTTAACCTGACTTCACCTGAAGGGGTTTCATCTCTGTCTGGTGTTTGAAGCTAATGCTGAGAGCACAAGGTCACACAGGTTACCATGTCAACCTTACAATAGTTATTTATTACAGTGCAATCTGAGCAAATTGTAGCTGTAACTCGAGCAGGTTGCTGGTATAATCAAGGCTGCTGACAGAATGGCTGTTTTCTGCAGCGGTAAGCTACATAAGAACAGGAACCATCTCAGACGTTCCACAAGATTAAATCTAACTAGTAACCATTAAAATGCGTAATCTGTAGTTAACTAATAAACTGTGCAATGCAACCGTTGACAAATCACGATGATATCTAAGTACAATACGCTCTCCAAAGCGCTAATGTGTCGTGCCAAATCACATAACCAGGCATGCATCATGGTTAAATAATGCCATGGGCTGAAGTGTGTTATTCTTTACATCATTTATTAAAAACACCATGCCAAGCATAAATTCCTGTTCTTTAATTAGGCTTGGTTCAAAACTCTTTTACCATTCCATCATTAAAAGAAAGCTATTACAAATAACAAACTGGATATAATGCACCCGGTAAACATTTGCCACCCATCATTTATTTTTTAGACTATTTATTTTATAGATCTGTCAGTTTTTATTACAAATCTATTCACCTAAATACAAACCGAAAAACTGGCTTTTGCCTCTAATGAATTCGTTTTGAGTTTCAGATGTTTTATCAGGTTACTTGTATTGTAGCTTGTAGTTTTTTTGGAGTGGGTTGCAGTCTGTGTTGCTTTGAATGGCATCATTAATCATGAAATGCTCCCAGATCGCTGTCATTCATCTTAATGTAAACCTGCATACACTCGACTTACGACAGAGTATCATCTGGCATTGGATATAGATATTGGAGTATTAAGAGTAAATAAGCACGGTTTATAAGGCTAACACTGATAACAGTATATGTATCAATACATTCCTACTATTAACTCCACCATGAAAGGCATAAGCTTCTTATGCCCACTCTGGATGAAGATGGAGACAGAAAGAGCCCTGGGGTTTGTGCTTGGCACTCAAACTACACAGTGTCACCTCACACCCTGTTTCCTGTGGTGAGCCACAAAACCACACTGCCTACTGCCAGGATGTGCTGTGATGTTGCTTATGGTGTGAAAAAAATGATGCACCATGGGCTCAGATACAGGAGAGAGGTGATTGGGGCTTTGAAGCTGCATCTGACTGAGAAAGGAACAGATTCTACATGACACAATCTTTGAGTGCTGTTTTTCCCCCTCCCGCTCTCTCTATTCTCTCTCCTTTCGCTCTCCTATCACCTTGATTACTTTGCCCCATTCTTACCCTGTTTCCTCACCTCTCCATGCTGAGAGAAAACAGCTTACAGCAGCATGAAATCTCTGTTGGTACAGGCTGGCTTACAGTCGTGAGATAGTTGACTGGTCAATCAGCATGTCCATGCTTTTGAACAAACCTCTAAACATGCTTTAACAGCGATCTCCATCTCCCTTTTTAATACGGTGTCTGGGTGTAAATAAATATCACTAGTTAAGTCAAGTTTATTTCTATAGCACTTTTCACAACGGACATTGTCTCAAAGCAGCTTTAGGTCCCCTGGTGGCTCTCACCGCTGCGGCCCGGGTTCGATCCCCGGTCAGGAAACCAACCCCAGCCACCCTTAGTGCTGGTTCCAAGCCCAGATAAATGGGGACGGTTGCTTTAGGAAGGGCATCCAGCGTAAAAACGTGCCAAATCAAACATGCGGATGATCTGCTGTGGCGACCCCTAATGGGAGAACGTTTTATTGTCTCAAAGCAGCTTTACAGAATTTAAGAGACAATGTTCCTCCAGAACCCTGGTGCTACATTAAACAACATAAAGCTACAATGTGTATTTATCCCAGAACGATGTGTATTTATCTCTGATGAGCAAGCTACTAGTACAGTACCCAAATAAATTCTTTATAAGGGTTTGTTGCCAAGGCTATGCAAAAAATGATGACTAAGGCTTAAACACAAGTGCCGTCAACACAATATAAACTACACCTCCTTTTTTCTCATTAATCTAACACTACACTATAAAAACCCAGATCAGTGAAGAGCTGCTGTGACCGTTGTCCTCCTTGTACCTTGTCCCATCTCTGCATAGGATTTCTGGAACTTAGTCAGAGTGAACCTCTGGTTCTTGGACACCTCTCTTACTAAGGCCCATCTACCCCGATTGCTCAGTTTAGCCAGGTGACCAGCTTTCACAAGAGTCATGGTTGTGCCAAACTTCTTCCGTTTAAGAATTATGGAGGCCACTGTGCTCTTGGGAATCTTCAGTGCAGCAGACATTTGTTTTTTTTGTAGCCTTTCAAAGATCTGTGCCTTGCAAGAATCCAATCTCTGAGAATTGGATTGTGCCTTGCAAGAATCCAATATTTGACCAAATGGCCAAATCATGTCTACGTAATTAATTTAACATAGGTGGACTTCAATTTAAGTGTAGAAACATCTGAAAAACTATCAAGTTAAAGTGTTGTTGCAAAGGATCTAAATACTAATATATATATATATATATATATATATA
>MU551603.1:7674664-7751879 GCA_024362625.1 Silurus asotus
TATATATATATATATATATATATATATAAAAGCATTTTGTATTTATGCATTTATTATGCATACTGTTCTAAACTTGTTAAGGAGTCTATCAAACTCAATTTAAAAAAGAATAATTTTTACATCGATTTTGTGATCGTGTTCATTGGAAGACTTTAACGTGTTTTGGTGTGTGTGGGCATATGGAGAAAGATGTGTCCAGCCCACTATGAGTCTGGCTTTAATTGAAGATGCCTCCAGTCTTATTAAATATTCATTTAAAAACACTAGTTTATATTATTAGATACAATGCAGCATGTAGGAGCCCATGATTATTCACATTAAGTCCATTTTAAAACCTTAGTATGTATGCTTAGCAATCTACAGAATGCCAGAGCACTGTGACTGAATAATTGTGAATAATTTCAGAACTGAACCAAAAATAACTGATGATTTTATGCATTATCGTGCAGCCTTAATGGTTGACTTGGTCGTACTGATTTATGGATTATGCTTTACACTGAGATTTTTTATTCCATCAACCTTTTGCTTTTCGTTTGTGTCCAAATGTGCAGCTTTCCTGCAACTGGGTTATGTGTAGCTCCAAATAGACACAAGCGACAATAGTGAGGAGCCAAAGTTCATTTTCCTGGCTATTTCTCAACCCTTTGCACAGCCAGCCAACCACAACAAACTAGCAGCTGTCTAGATGAAGCTGATATAAAACATACTTTTAAGCAGAAAATGCTTATTTTTTCTAATGCCTATTTCTTAACTCATTTCCTAAGAACAATTTTTTCAGTGTTCTTCAGTGGAAATTTTCATAGGCAGAGATAAAAAAAAAAATCATTGAGCATGAAAGGGATTAAAAAATATGTTATAGGGATAAAGATGTAATGTTATTATAAGCCATTTTCTCATCCATTCCTTCTGTTTCCTTGCCTTGGGCAGCTGAATAGCTGTTCTTATTTGTCACATTAAAAAATGGCACAGGTTTGATATCACTCTGCTTTTCACACTGAGAATTCTAGTTAAAAATCAATCTACTTAAACACGTAGGAAAAATAAAATACTTCAAATGGTTTAACTTAAGCTGCTTTCAAAAAATACATTCTATTTTCCAAACTCAAAAGGTTCATATGTTGGCACAAAGCTGCTTAAAATCAAAAGATTTTATCTGAGGAGGAACCAAACTGTTAAGACTGTTACTCTCGAGAGGTTTGAGACATAAAGCTGTTCCCCTTCCCATTCACACAAACACCAACCAATTTCACTCAGCCTCTGAGAAAACCTATAACTGCACAAAACAATAATCTTCCATCTCAGAAAGAAAACAATTTGATGGATGGCTAAAGAAATGAGTTTAAAACAGACTGAGTGTAACATTTTTATGTTCTCCAACCTACACTACCTGCCTGAACTAGGTAGCTCTCGGTAAGCTGCTCAATTCATATTGTTCATGCACCTAATAGCACCTCATTGGAATGGGGAGCAACGTTTTACAGATGACCTCCCCATGGCCAACAACTGAACTTATAAAAGCACACAGAGCTCTTAATGTCTCAACAGCCTTTTCCAGGCATTTGCGATTACCCGAGTACAATGTGGGTCAATAACAGTCAAGCAGTCACAATAAAAAAGAATGTTCTGAATAACGCCACAAAAAGCCACAAACTAAGGCAGGAGGTCAGCTTTTTCAGTGGGCATGGAATACAGAGAATTGTTTGAATACATAGAAATTACAAAAAAAGCAATCTGACAATTCTGTATTTCACTTTTTCTGATACATTTCTTTGAGCTAAAAACTGGTTAAAAAAGACAAACGTCTTGTTTTTTGTGACCTGCTGGATGACCACAAAGCTCCAAACCACATTCACTGTCACTTTTCATAAACTCCATAAATCTCTGAAACTGCACTGGAGAGATGAAGACAATATGTACAAAAGGTTTTCCCTCAGCTGATGTTTGATAATGCTGGTAAAACGTCTAAAGCCGACTGTCGTCTAAATTGTACACTGTATGGTATTTGGGCTTCGCAGATACAATCCTACACTGCAAAAGATAACCCTAGGACAATAGCTAAGCTCTATCTTAGAAAATTATAAGCCCAAGCTCTAGCAGTGTCTGAAATGTTCGCTAAAAAATCCAGCAGAATGTCTTTATAATGTCTCATCTCCTTTATATCGTGACAGGATTTAAAAAAAGTGAACGTGACATGCAATGAAACAGAGGATGGAATTACAGCTTCTAGGTGTGTAACTAATTACCATGCAAATGCTCTGTTCACAGAGTTTTTTTTAACTACTATGATGTGAAATGTTAAATCTATATTTAGGTTTTCCAGTTTCCAATTTCCTACAAACCTGCGCTGTGTCATTGTGCACACAAAATGGCAAAACATAGTAACTGTCTTTATTGTTTAATCTGACATGAACAATCCGTTAGTACATATTGTCTTACAAAATTCCTCTTGGAATCATATTGTAAAGAATGAAAAGGAAAGTGGAACAGGAGCTGAAATTGTCATTTCAAAATGTTTCGATTAGATTTCTAATTAGATTACGATCTGGTGACTGTGAGGGTCTTTAACATGATTTATTATCATGTTCTTGGAACCACTCATTGAGCCCTCTTGGCCTGTGGTTGGGGTAGGGTCTACCCCAGGATTATATTTCCCATCAGGATATCAACGCTTCATCACAGTGTAAATCTGATCAGTCTGATTTTTTTTTTGTTATTAATTTGCACTGGAGCTTCTTACTAAATGGACTACCAAATGAATACCACAACAGCATAAAAGAGCCACTCTTAAGTATGTTTTTTCCACAGGCCTTGACTACAGAATGTGATAAAGGTCCAGCGTGTTTAACTACGGTCTCAGCGACATCCGAAATAAGGTCTGGCTCTTCCCTTACTGACAGGCTCTGAACTAGCTGCGGCAGGTGGCAGCAGCCTGAGTGGGACTGGACAGTGACACATAACCCACAGCACTGAATGCACTCTCTCACACAGCTATGGTTGTGAAACTGCAGAGACTTAATTGGGCTTTCTAGGGGAAGGGGGTTTAGACAGCCAGCTCAACCAATCGGATCATAAGCGGGTCACTAAATGACTGTAACTGATGCTTGTATTGTGTTGCTGGTGGTCTCGCCAGATGTGTGCTGCACAAGCACTTATTGGACATATGGTAATACTCCATTATTGCAGCACATGTGGCAACCAGGTGCAACACTTTATCTGGTACAGCATGTGCAATAAACTGAAATGGATCCCTCTTTTCGTGATCAGCATCACATCTCACACCTTGCAATGAAACACCTAGACAGGTTCACGGTGTTCATAATTTGGTACCCAGCAAATTAAGCAGATAAATCTACCCAATGTGCTTCAGGGTCACTTTTGACAGCACAGATGCAACAATCACAAACCCAGGACAGAACCTTGGCCTATCCATGACGTGTTTTCCAGTTCCGAAACATGTTTTTGCATTCCATGCTCCAGCTGTCCCACATGTGCCACAGAGTACCATGTGTAGTCATGCCAGTAAACCACTAAAAGATGTCTGAATGCCTCATATCCATTTAACAGACAGGCCATAAACAACACCCACCACACACACAACAATAACAAGGTATGCAGACCCTTCCCAGAAAGAGAAGAAGCTAGTGGCAGAACAATTTACAGCCACAACAGTGGGGCACTTGTGGCAGACCTGCTTGATCTGGCAATAAACTCACCTTGCAAGCAACAATAGCCAGATGACCTTGGGAATAAACCCAGTTTTTCTGCCAAAGGTCATATATCCCAGTTTTGTAAATCAAAATGACTGACTTTGCAGCGTTTTATGAAGGTGAACCTCAAAGCGTTCCTTGTCATGCCCGGTATGCACCCTATGGTACTATTTAGACCAGACGGCAGCCATCCAGTCCTCAGACCATCTGTTCATCTGTCACAGAAGAAAGAAATAGTAGCTCTCTTGTCTATGCAGAAAGTTATCCAGGGTTCACAGAAGCACAGATTAGCTTTGTAGAGTAACATTTCTCTTAGGAATCGTTTAAACGTGTGCATGTAAAAAAACTACAGTGATTTGTTAGTAGCGTGCCCGATTTCTGTGCCTGTGGTCCTGTGTTGTGCAACAAAATTATAAGACTAACTGTGTGGTGGAAAACCCTGATGAAGATGTGAAGGGTGATGACTCCAAGAGTAAAATACAATCACAGAAGAATTACAAAAATGGCCACAAATGACTGGACAGATGGGAACTAGTTTGCGTCCTCATTTTAACTTTAAACCAAAAGCTGGCGAATTATTGTATGAAAGTCTTATAGTCTAAATATTTAGTAATCTCACAGATTAAACAGCTAATGCATGTGACTTATTCTTCCTGCAAGCCAGTTCCATATTGACAATCTGACAAAACACTGCTTTAAATCGCAAACATGGGTCAAAAATATCATGAAATCCTGACAATCGGACATCAATTGCAACAATGACAATATACGTTACTGTTGTGTACTAGCAACCACAAACCCAGGAGCACTTACTGTCTCTCTCTCTTCCTTTTATTCATTCATTTATCCATCTTCACTTAAAGCTCTATCCTAGTAAGGTTCAAGAGGGATCTGGACCTATCTTGGGAATACTTAAGTGGGCACAATGACTGGCACACCAAATCTATTGCAAAGCACCATATAAACATTCACACACGTATTCACAACGAGGGACAATTTCAACACACCAATTCATCTACCGGTATGTCTTTCGAAGGAAACCAAGTAGATTGGTCGAAACCCTAAAGTAATACATGTAAAAATGCAAGACACAAATACATCGAAGCAAATAAACTGTGCAAAATACACAAAAATATCACACACCACTTGAGTAATTGTGTTCACATTAGCGCAAATTTTTACTTCTACTCATTAGGAACTATTCTAACGCCATGTAGTTAATAAAGCTGGGTATCGAGTGTTAAAGTGTACATAATTGGTGAAAAAAAGTGGGCTAAGATCCAAAGGGTCAAATATTGATCTTTTTAATGGTTTTAGCAATAAAATCATTAGTCAGAAATTGAGCATGAATGAACGACTCCTGAAAGATCCTGTGCCACCATTTGCTGGTTTACATTTCCTGCACTGAACTGTTCAGGGAAAAACAAGGATTTTCACTTCTATAGTTTTCTTCTATGCAAAATTAAAATCATGTCCATGCTTTACATTTTGTATGTAAAATTCAACACACGTAGACGAAGCTCTGACTTAAGTTTACCCACAAGTTTTAAACATTTGCAGTAAGTGAGTGAAAAACAATCAGTCCAATAATTTAGTTAAGACCATTACAAGCTTATTTTGTGGCTTAGCCTGTTTTTATTTTCTGTGTATAAATAAATATAACTTGAATCTATTTTCCATCTTTCTAAACACCCTTTCAAATTGCGAGGTGTGTAGAATTGTAAAATTTGAAATAAAAAAATTTAGATGTCCTGCTTTGTATATTTCCTCACAAACAATTTAAGGCTGTTAATAATAATCATTCATTACTAAAGGAATGGTTTCCTTTCTACCACCTGGTGAAAAAAGGCCTCCAATCTACCAGTTTGATTAGCATATTGTTTTTTTTTTGACCGAAAATTAAATTTGTTCCTGAGCTGGTCAGATGATTAGATGTTTAGATGCAGTAAGTGCAGTCATTTGGAAGCACTAAGAGCAGGACCATGTGCTAAATGATGCCTGATCTGCATCATTCTACCAAATGACATTAAGCATTAAGGTCATGCTGAATATGACTAACCCAGATCTTTTAGGATCAACAAGTCCTTGACCTGAGCTGATGCTCTGCTGTGATAACACACACACACACACACACACACACACACACACACACACACCTAAGTTGAACACATGTGTGCAGTCTTTCCAGGTGAAGCATCTCAGTAGTGTTCATGCTTCTGGCTGGAAGATGCTCAGCGTGACAGTGCATTTGTGAAGCGCAGTGTTCCTGCCTTTGTCTCTAAATTGTGATGTTTTGCCTTCATATAAAACAAACAAACAAACAAATAAACAATAAAAGGGACCAGAGGAACGTTTGTAGCATCTTGGACTGCTACATCACGAAGCCCAACATCCTTACAGCATCCTCAACGCGACCGAGGCATCTGAACGCACCGGACGCACATGTGGCGCACGCACATCCTCGAGCACGCACATCTGGACGCCTCCGTTTAAGTTTCACTTCGAAACCTTCTCCCATGTCTCCTGCTCCATCCCGACCCACCAAGTTAGAAAGAGTGCTTACTCACCTCGTGTCTTCGTCCTAACGCGGTCCCGTGTCCCGTGTCCCTGTCCTATCCGAGACACAAACCTGTAGGCGAAACAAAAAATAATAATGCAAAAAAAAATCTCAACCCGCACAAAAAAGATTCTGAAACATCCCGCAGCGCCATCCAGCGCCGCGTCAAAAACACGCCGTGTTCTCGCGATAATAGCCTGTTTTCCCCTTTCCCCCTTTTTTTTTTTTTTTTTTTTTTTAATTATATATATAATTTTTTGCTGTATCTATCGTGTATCAGACCAGTCAGTCAGCCAGCCAGCCAGCCAGCCGGGTACACCGCGGGCTGCAGACTATACAGGCGTGTGTGGGGTTTAGTGCGGTAGTGCGATGCGGCCAGCGGGCTTCCAGTATGCGGTTTGAGCTGACGCCATCGGGATGAACCACTTTCTGCCATCTAGCGGCCTGAATGGGAACTGCACGCCAGGCCATGACGTCATCCACTTTCTCTGTCTTGACTTTAGTGTTGAGGGATACTGCGCCTTTTACTTTATCAATTAACCAATATTCATTATTTTTTATTTTGTCTTTTGTGTATGAAAAGTAATAAAAATTAGCCTGATAAAAACTTTTACTTACTCAAACCCGAATACCTTGAATGTCAAAGACTCGAAATTTGCCAATGTCCGCTACCCATGCTATGCTCCGCTCCGTGCTACCCATGCTATGCAATGACAATAAAGTAGATAGATATGCATCTATCTATCTATCTATCTATCTATCTATCTATCTATCTATCTATCTATCTATCTATCTATCTATCTCTGTTATTGTAATAATGTCAGTATCGCACTTTTTCATGGGCAGTGGTATATTAGTGGTTAAGGCTCTGGGTTACTGATTGGATGGTAAGAGGTTCAAATCCTGTTTTTGCCAAGCTGTCACTCTTGGGCACTTTAGCAAGACCCTCAACCCTCCGTGCTCCAGTACAGTGATGCACAAGCACGTGAAAAAAAAAAACATACTGGCAAAACATCAGCACGGTAAACAGAAACTGTAAAATCCCCATCATGTGAAAATGGGATAATTTAATGAAGTCGCACTGGATCTGTTCTGTCGTGACTAGCGAGCATCAGGTATTGCAATCAACTCGCTCGCGACTTAGTGATGGATTCAATTAAAATGGTGAGAACAAACACAATCTAAAAGCAGAAAACAGCAGCAGTAACTGATTACATTTTTAGTCACTGTTGTATATTTCAGCGGATGATTATGGATTTTTAAACCAATGCATATTTTTTTTCCTCATTTCAATCAAGCCTGTTAGCTTGTATAGCTTTCTGTATTTCATTCTCTTTTTATAACATTTGTCTACTACAACAGTTAAGTTTTCAAACACGATTTATTGCGGCGTTACTACGTTCAAATGTGTTTTTTTCAATGTTTGTATATTTATTTTATGCATATATAATTAAATTATTATACAAAATTAAATTAACTATATATTCTAGATGCGTATGTATTCAAAACGGAACAATGCTGTGTATATTTTCAACTGAAATAGTATAAACAATGTTGTATTATATCTGATATAGATTTTTTTAAGCAGGGTTGTCAACTTGCAAAATTCAATACAAATGTTTATTTATACAAATTGCTTCATATTTCATACTCAAATGTTCTCTTATGCATGATTAATCAAATCAGTTCTCCAATCTTTAAAGCTTAAAGCTTACACTTCTAATAAAAAAGAGTAAGATACTATTACTGCATAAACATCAACTCTAGGGGACTCAAATGTCTTTCCTCTTGTGTGTGTGTGTGTGTGTGTGTGTGTGTGTGTGTGTGTGTGTGTGTGTGTGTGTGTGTGTGTGAGAGAGAGAGTGTGAATGTGTGTGTGTGTTAATTTGTTTGTTTTTGGGTCTTGCTGGGAACCAAATTCCCTTAGAAGGTTAGGAATATCAGACAGATTTGACCTTGTGGGGTTGGTTATTTGACTGCTTCCCATGAAAAAAAACTGATAGGGCCAAAAGGTTCCCTGTTGGTTCCTGGTGGTATTTTTGGTGTTTGAATGAGGTATAACATAACATTAATTAGCTGCCAGTAGAAGGTCCTCTCAGGAATAATATAACAAATATATATGTGTGTGTGTGTGTGTGTGTGTGTGTGTGTGTGTGTGTGTGTGTGTGTGTGTGTGTGTGTGTGTGATAATAAGATGCCACAGGCTCCCCACCCTGTTTGTGCAGTACCCCCTACCCTGCACATTTTAGAGCTTTCCCAGCTCTAACACACCAGATTCAACTAATTGGCTAATTAACAAGCTTCCTGAGTTGAAGTAGGTGTGTTTTAGCAGAAAAAAACACTAAAACATAAAGGACCAGGGCAATCCAGGACTGTGATTTATAGCTCCTGGTTTAAACTTCAGCAGCTGTGATGTTTTTGGTGTTTTGCATGAGGACTACTAATGACAATAACAAACAAATAATGAAAGAAATAACCCTGGATATTTCTAGAATTGAATTCCTTTTATTTATATATTGAAAGACCATTCACTTCTAATGAATACAAGGATTCTGGCATGTCCAGGTTTTTTGACATTTAAAGCAACTCATGTTATGGTGTGGCTCCATACACACATGTTATGTATACTACATAGGTGTATTTACATTACACTGCAATGTTAAAATGTACTGATATCTTTAACATAACAATAATGATTTTAAAGTTGACCTGAGATATAGATATAGCCTGCATGAATCAGCAGGTCATTGTGCTCAGAGATCTTCAGTCTCTCCTTCAAAGGGGATGGGTTCCAGGTTCAAGGGAATGTAGCTGGGCTCTTCGCTGCACACCCAGCCGATGGGAGTACGGTTGAAAGATGGTCGAGAGTCGATGTGACACTGGAACACAGGTAGTTTCTCCGGTTCTTCAGAGCCAACCTTGACCTCAGGGAGCTCAAAGTTCAGCAGGTGAGAAGCCTTGTCAGATCCTCCGAAAGGCAGTGCTGTTCTGTAATGATAAAGTGCACAAACTGGGTTACATTTACCTCTAAATAAAAACCACACCGCTGCTGAGGACCAAGTTTTTGTATGATCATCCAACTTTTTGTACTAAATATAGAGTATGTACCTATTGAAGCTCTTGTATTGAGGCAGGTCCTTGTGCACATGAGGCCCTGGCATTTGTGATTTCATGGTGGCTTTAAGCTCATCGTCGTCTTTCATAGCATGTTCCCATGGTGAGACATATGTTTGAACACACTCACGGTCCTTCTTCTCTACCTGCTCAGTCTCAGGTTCTACTTCATCTGGTGAGAATAAGAGGTGAAAGCGCCAAGTGTTGAATTCAAATTATTTATCAACCACATTGGATTTATACGTTATTATCTCAAGTATAAGCTGTTTCAAGCATAAGTAGATTACCTTTAGGGTGATCTGGTTTGGGAAGGGTCTTAGGTGGGATCTTTTCACAGTTTACAGGAGGTGCCAGGATCTGGAGGTTTTGCTGGAAAATGGGCAGAAACAGCAAAAAAAAAGAAAATGAAGTTAAAACACAAATTAAAAAAATGTCGCACTGGGACAGAGATTTAATGGTTAATAATGAGAAGAAAAGTTTATATGATAAAGAAGGTAGCCCGCATGAGTGATTGCACCAATTATATACATCATATTTACTCCGGGTGTCTGTTTAATTTTCTTCATGTTACAGGACCAGGCTTACAAGGTGCTCAGCACTGATGATGAACTTATCCACTCTTTGCTGCCTCATTTGGAACATCCGAGAACCTTTGCCTTTCATCAGAGAAAGCTCCTCCAGCATCACTTCCTTAGGCGTCTTAATCTTAGTCCCGAGGTCAAACTCGGTGGCATCTGTTTCCTCTTCCTCTGAGAATGTTTGAACAAAAAAAGTGGGGTCAATAGTTAAAGAAGATCAAGCAGTTCTTTTAGGACAAATAGTATGATGGCTCTCACTGAGAACAATTTGATGGGTAAAATGCTGTTAAATCTGACCAAAGCCCACACTGCACATGATACCCAGCAAAGTGTGTATACATGTACAGTATTTCACAAAGAATTAGAAATGCTATTTTATTTTGCAATAAAAGGATCTGATTCATTTTGCAGGAGCAAAGGTGCAATACTATGTCATCAAGCAGTGCTTTTTATTCATTCTCCTGTGTGAAATCCGTTATAAAGCTTGGAATCGTGCCATAGCTGATGCCAAAGAGAAGAATGCTGTACCATGGGCTGCATAAAATGAAAAATAGTTTAAATTGGATTTAGCTGCAGCACAAGAAAATGTACTATATATACCAGTATATACATACTATACTATACTAGTAAATGTACATTTTTCAGAAATAGGTTACAGTGGAATATTAACTATTTTTGATACAATGCCAGAACAGATTAAAGGTGTTTCACAAGCTTATAGGTGTGTCTGGCTTTAGGCTACGGTAGCTTTACAACAGGACCACTACTATATAAACCTTCTAAATAAACCTCCAATCGGATTGCTGTCAAAATGTTTTGCAAATGTTTTGCTTTAGGTCATATGGACAGTTGTCCAGGCCTCTAATGACCCTTGTATGTGTTTTTAGTTTTTATTTGTATCTTTTTATTCATATATTTATTGTTTCTGACCCTATGTGCAGAATACTCAATAGTAATAACCGTGGATTTGGTTGTTGGCCTGGCAAAAAGAACAGTAGGTCAGTTTGAATATAAGCAACTAAATTTAATATATTAGACTAACTAAGCAAGCTCACAAGCATCACAAATAGTACATAATCGCTGGATAATTTAATAAAGTGTCCTAAATATCTAGTTAAGCTATGGAAAATGGTGCTTGGTAGCTTGTAAGCTGTTATACACAGACGTTTACCTCAAAGAGGCCTGTTATAACAATTAATGGTAAAAGTATATATTCTAATACTTCTTTGTGAAGTTTATCTATATGTTGTGTATACAATGCTGTAATTTCCAGCAAAGTCTGATCAGCTACCAGATGTTCAAACACTGCCTAAGGCAAGCTGATAGATGGAAACAGTTTCTGGATTACAGCTATTAATGTTAGATCACTGAAAGTTGTTTGTAAAGAAAATGACACAGCAGTGATGCAAAACATTTCAATGTTTTTGAATTTTCACAGCAAATTACTTTTATTTATTTATTTTTTGCTACTGTTACAGTGACTAGTGAGGCTGCTAGTTAGCTGTAATGTGGATGCCACGAGGTAGCTACATTGTGCTTCTGTAATAATCGTCGATGTGGTGAAAAAATGAAATGTAATAAAGTTTCTTAGAATATGATGTTCATCAGCTGCTCAATTACCCTCGCTTCTGAGGGTATAAGAAGATTTTTTTTTCACAGTAGCTGTATGATATTTATTGGAAATTGACTTAACCATATAGCTTGTTTGTAAAAATGTGAGAAGAAAAAATATATTTTTCATTGTCTATAGCTAACAGATCCAGTGGCCTACAGTGCTTATATTATAACTGGTTGAAATGGTTTCAAGGATCATATGCAACAGCTAGAGTATACCCAGGTTGGTGTAAAAAAAAAAAAATAAAAAAATAAAAAAAAGAAATTGGGTGTGAAGTGTAAAAAAAGACTGAGCGAAGGTTTAAGATTTCAAGCCATTGCAGAGGCAATGTGAGTGCAAATGTGCTAGAAATCCTAGAACATTCACTCGTTTCCACTGCCATCTCAGTGGCACTAATTTGTCAGATAATTTAGATGGGTGTGAAAGGAGAGCAATAGGAGTCATGTTGTCCTGTAAACAGGACAACAAGTCATTATGAGAGCTGAGGCCAGCTGATGAAGTGGACACATCCGATAGCATTAATCAGTCTCCAGACACTCAACCTCGCACACAGAATTGCTCATTAGTCTGTAAGAGATGTCTCCCTCCAGAACCCCCTCTAACATGCACACACAGATACACACACACACATGAACACATACAGTACATACATATACATTGACAGCATCTGAGACTTAATTTGGTCTATTTTCTTTGTTAAAATAAAAGCTGGATTATAAAGACTCCATATGCATTATTACTTTTTATAAATATATAAATATCTACAAATATACCCCATTATCTGCCTATGATGTTCCTGCAATAGAATTATTTATAGACCTTTTAAAATGCTGTAGTGTTTTACTTACTTCAGGAAGAAAATCAGCATTATTTTGGATCATTTTATTTAAAAAAAAATAATATATATATATATATATATATATATGTGTGTGTGTGTGTGTGTGACAATTAAGTGGCACTATGGTTTTATGCTGCAGATTGACAGAACACGTTTTTTTCCCCACATCCAAATAATTAGCTGTGCTCTGAACAACAAGTTATATAAATACAGCATGCACTGGATTTCCTGCAAATAAACACTTCAGAGCACAAGAGCACAATTTTACACTTCCTAAAAATTCACATAGCCTTTGTATAAAAA
Organism: Silurus asotus; assembly: GCA_024362625.1. Lineage (NCBI taxonomy): Eukaryota > Metazoa > Chordata > Actinopteri > Siluriformes > Siluridae > Silurus > Silurus asotus. Next base: position 7,687,377 of record MU551603.1, read on the forward strand.
GTGAATAAAGATACAGTACTGAATGTGCTGTTAGACTTCATTTGATGTGGCCCTCATTTTCTCAGATTTATACCCACCGTTGTTATTATATACAGTACAGACAAGATGCAATGTAAAACAGATATAATTGATACTTACCAATTTGTGTGATGCTGGAGAAGTCAGTAATGATTTTAGAGGACCTTTTCCTTATGTTGGGAGGAGCTGGAGTTCCTGAGAGGGGCATCTCTACAACCTTTACTGGGCAGAGCATAGCATTGTCATTTATTAGTTTTTATCAGACACCACAGTCATGGAAGTTATGCACTGTATTAATACGTGCACAATATAATGGCACAATAAACTGTAAAACCAGCCCTACTGCTATCTAACACCTTTAAAAATCAGTTTTAAAAATAATTGTGAGAACTCACAGGGTGTGAAAGACTGAAAGTAATTTAGGCCACCTTGTAACTCAGTCATCAGCAGATATTTTTGGCTACAGTCAAACAGCAGGTATGATTACTGAAAATTCTTCAAATAGAGAAATAATCTTCAAACAGATATTGACCCTTTCTTTTAATGAACTTATCTTTATATACAGTGGATGCTGAAGTACAGTATAATGTGAGATAGAAACACTTCCAATATGTAAAGGGTGAAGGCTAAGGAAAAGTATAAACAGGTCTCTTGTTGCATTGAGGGTATTTCTGTTTCAGCAAACTAAATCAATCCAGTACAGCCAGAGCAATGTGGCCGGCTCAGCACATTCTTTAGATGTCATGATCTACTGCATTGGTGCATCAGTGTTGTTACTGTTGACTAATTAAAGAAGGAACAAATTAGTATTTTATTTTATCACAGTAATATTTATCACTGTATTTCCTGTGCTGTTAATGAATGCATATGAAAAGATGATCAATGAATGAAAAGTTAATTTAATAGTAAAGTGAGTACCTAGAGTTCTCAAATTGTTTTCCCAAGAGGGATCCTTGTAACTAAAATTCAGCACACACAGACTTCCTTTGGGTCAATGAACATAATCCATCTATTCAAATATTAGGCTATTTTTAATTTTCCTAATTTTCCCTGAACACATTAGATCAAATTTCTGATTGAATTTTTGATAGTTACTGATGGTTACTAAATCCATTAGATTCAAGTGACCTGTTGAATCAGATAATGACAACAGAAACTCATGTCTGTGTGATTTTTACCACTGTAACAATTTTTTTTAAATCACTTACTCGTAATTTTTTACAGATCCCTCTGAGGGTTCCTGAGGGAACTGTTGAGCATTTACTTTCATGAAGATTTGAGTGCATGGTGAGGTAATGTAAAATATCCTAGTACAGATTTATCATTTATAATCCATTATTTTTAAGCACGGCACACACTTCAGTTCTATTTGTGTAAGTTGGTTAAGTGTGGAACCATGAAACAATTCAGGTGTCAGTCAAAGCAAAGATTATGAGCTCATTACATGGATTTATTTAATCACCACGAGTTTGGGATTCACTGCGTGCAGTCTGAGCATTGCACTGGGACATGCTTAATCTTACCTCAGAGAAAAGATGCTTGTAGGAAGAAAACAAATTTAGTTTAAAGAGAATCCACAAAAGCCTTGTTTTGGTTTAATCCAAATCCCTTAGTTTGGTAGCTTCAATGTGCATTTAAACGTTGCTGCTGTTGCCTTCAACTAGCCAGAGAAAATGAAGGAGCACAGCATTTGGAGTGGGGGGTTTTTCTTCGGGTGATGCAAAGAGCTTATGAGTGATGGTGAAGGAGATACCCATTCGTGCAGATGCTTCGCAGGCATATATATAGAAAGGTGAAGGGCTAGAAGTCCTGACAGAGGCCTCAGCACAAGGGACAGTTGCAGCGAGAAAGAAGAAGAACTGGATCATCAGGCTTTTCTCCGTTACAGTCATATTAAAATACAGAATCATAAAATACATGCTGGTGTACTCCTTTCGATATAATCGATGAGGTGAATAAACGTTCCCTGTAGTCAGCAATATGGCTTATACTATACCTGCTGATACAGTTGATTTACTGGGAAAAATGAGATATCCAATGATGTTCTCTTGATTGTACAAAACAAAGTGGAGCGAAGTGTTTTTATTAGCTGTGTTCATTATTCAGTGGAGCACTTGACAGACCCACGAAATGAAGACTTACAGCTCTTCAAGAACAGTCTTGTTTATTTGCTGTCTTGCATCCCACCAATTTACAGCTTGGACGATAAACCAAATGTGGTATGCAGAGAGTGTTCTGCCAGTGCCAGCCACCCTCGAACGTTTCAATGTCAATCAGACATCCAGATAATCAATTATGCTCAAGCAGGATGAAAAAATAGTCAGTACTCAGGCATTACATAAAGGAAAGCTGGGGCTTGAGAAAAGAAACACAGCACGCCAGTGATATTCACCCGTGTTTGCAATTTAATGCCAAACTAGTTTGCTCTCATTGCTGAATTGAAGTTATCTTGGGGCTGATATGACTCAGTATATCACATTTACCAGTGTGACTCAAGTCTGTTAAATGAATGGATGTGAATAGGAAAATGAATTGCATACAGAAATATGATGTTTCCAAGCGCACCAACACACATTAATTTCTGTGCAGAGGCACCAGTGTGCCGCTAAAGTTAGCACCAGATACTGTGAGCATGGGCCGAAGATGATAGCAGGGTCAGCACGCAGTTCACCTTGTAGAGGGAATCGAGTTACAGAGGCAAAAGCTTTAACGCTCACTGCAGCACCAATATGCCACTTGTTAGTGGCACATACGCAAAATTATCATAAGTATGCCTCCCAAGTCTTCTCCTGCAAGTTTACTAAATTATTATTATTATGAAAATCAAAGGACTTATGTAATCCATGTACCATCTACTTATGGTGCTAAAAGGGAAATTCACCTCCTGTATATTAGAATTTCCCCAAGGCTCCTATTATTTCGCTTTTTGCTGAGTCCCAGTCGATTTACACACTCGTTCACACTTATGGGCTAGCTGAGATGGCATTGCTGTCTTCTGCACCGCCACACCTCTCAAACTTTTATAATATTTCTAACCTTTTAAATTAGCATTGGTTTGTAGATTTCCAGAAAATTTAAGAAAAATGAAAGCAAACATTTTTTTCTTTCTTTCTTTATTTTTTTGGCAGGAGGTGGTGTACTTGTGATAACTTTAGGTCTCTAAGAAGGAGAACATTAGGCTTGCTTCTTGAAATACATCAGAATCAGAAGGCTACTAAATAAATTAGCTGAGCATCCATTTAAACTGTGGGCTGCTTTACTCAGACACCAGAGACAGACATTGGCTCAATTGGACTCACTTAACTGGACTCACTTTATATGAAGAAATGCCGCCCCCTGGCTGTCAATCTGTTTAATGTCTCTGGCTTTAAATTACCAGTAGCAGATAGACAGTCAGAAAAGCCAATAAAATTACACAAAGCCATGACAAGTAATGATGTTATGAATGTCAGAGAAGTATGCTCCATCTCACAGAAAAATCTTTTCAAAATGACAAATTGGATTAATATAATATCTGGTTAAATCTACACAAATTAAATTAACCAGTCTAGATTTCATTATGAAAAATTTAAAACAAGTCAAGCCAAACAAGATTTTTTTTTGTATTTATACGTTATCCTGAGGCACCTTCTCACAAACAAGGCTTATTTGAGAGAACCCAAGGTTAGCCTCTCAGCCCACACCACAGCATGTGGAAGTGACCTCTTCAGCTGCATGCTCATGTCTATCATGGGAAGTGGTAGCTCAGTGGTTAAGACCTTGGACTTTGGATCAGGAGGTTTTGAGTTTAATTCCCAGCACAACCAACCTACCCCTGCTGGGCCCTTGAGCAAAGCTCTTAACCCTCAAGTGCTCAAATGAGAGTTGCTCAGGATCAGAGCGTCAGCCAAATGGCGTCAAGGTATCAAGAACAATTTGTTCTGAAACTTATGATCAGCAGAAATCACAGATTCTGATTCTTAACCATTGAACTACCACATGAGGTACAGACACACACACAAAAACATGTATTATATAAATATATTATATTATTTAATTACACTGGTTTTAAGGAGTAAACAAATCATTACGAAAAAATGTTTCTTATATTCTCCAAGCAATATATTATTAGTACTCCTCCATGCACAATTATACACATCTCCTTTATGAACTTTCAGTTGGCAATTAAGCAAAACCTTGGATTTTCTTTATCCTAATCATATTTATGGAAAGTTTAATAATGTACTTATTAAAACTCTCTTCACCAGCAAAATAAATAAAACAAATAAATGAATAAATAAATAAGAAACTAAACAGAACACTATTATATGACCACCCAGACCATTTTTGTATAAAATGATTAGATTTTCCCCCAAATGACTTGTATTGCACTTAAACAGCCACATACATTATCTTTTATGTCATTCATATAAAAGTTGCAAACATTCTCTTAACAAACATTTAATACCCTTTACCAAAGCCCTCACCTTCTTCCTTTGCATATTAGGACACTATAACTAACTATATGAGCTGGAGAATTCTCTACAGGAAGTCCAGCTGATTGATAAAGATAAATTGCTATGTGAAAACCCATATATTTGTATATAAATACAAATGTATATGTATTACTCTGAAATATAGTCTTAAAAGTATGTAATAGGACATAGAAAGTCTTATTTACAAGCTGTAATAAAAAGCCGAAATGTAATGTACATTAAAGTGTAAAGTGTAAAGTAGGCACAGTGAGTAGGCTATATGTATACTATTGTATTAAACAAATAATCAGCAAAACACTATCTGCAATCACAGGCCCCTAGTCATCTGTCCAATTTCTGTGCATATTTTATGTTGATAGATTCAGTGTTTTCAAAAGCTATTAATAAAAATCAGTATTAAATGAGAATCAGTATTAGAATCAGCTTGTAAATAAGACTTTTCTATGTCCTATTACATACTTTTAAGACTATATTTCAGAGTAATACATATACATTTGTATTTATATACAAATATATGGGTTTTCACATTTATCTTCATCAATCAGCTGGATTTCCTGTAGAGAAGCAGCACTCACAGAACACACAACACAAAATTAATGCTCATTCTCCAGCTCATATAATTAGTTATAGTGTCCTAATATGCAAAGGAAGAAGGTGAGGTGTTAGCAGAATGTTTGCAACTTTTACATGAATGACATAAAAGATAATGTATGTGGCTGTTTAAGTGCAATACAAGTCATTTGGGGGAAAATCTAATCTTGGTAAAAAAGTATACCAAAAATGTGATCTATACTGATTTAGAGATCTATAGAGATCTAGAGACTATACAAGTGATCTAATAATGCACTTATAAGAGAACAATGTTTTCAGGGTCTGACTCAGTTAGTCCCACTTCCAGACTACTAGACATCTCCAAAATTTGTCGAGGGTGAGCTATTTGAATAAAAAAATGCATTGTAGTATTCTACATACTGGAAGATGATGTGTACTTATTTTAATAGTAACATTTGACTGGTAAACATTAATATATCAAAGCTTAAACAGAAGCTTTGCCCACTTTAACTGATCTAAAACCACTGCTGTAAAGGCTTCAATAGCGGTTTTCTTTTAGTAATCAAATCACCATCACCAGCACATTGGTAAGACCGCCACATGCACGATTGGATTAAGATTTATATCTTGTTTAGCAGTGCATTAGGGCTGTAATTTTATTATACCGAATAACTAAATGATCTCAACATTTTGCAAACAGGAACAGAGAGCAGTTTAATGTTGCAAAAAAACAATAAAATAAAAGAAGTATAAAAAAAATATATAGTAGAATAAAAAATAAAAAAATGAAATAAAACTTACTTATAACATCATACACATTGGCCTATATATAAGATCTGTATTTTGTCATATGCCTCTGTAGATTTTATGACATAGGGCAGTATTTTCAATTCTTGTTCTTGCTTACAATTTTAAGTAATATATTAGAGAGAACAATCAGCTTGTTGGCACTAGTGATAGATAGGTTGTTAGTTCAGGTTGTTAGTTATTCTAATGGCCAATTTTTCATTTGTTTTCCCTGCAGAATTTGTCAGTAATTAGTTGTTGCTCAGAGCATATTAGCTGCATAGACTCACCTAGACTCTGTCTTTTTATGATTTTCTGAAAAGAGAGTAAACAGGTGCTGTGATACGTCATCTTTTTTTTGTTGATGTTTCACATTTTTATGTAACACTATGTACAGTATTTTTGTAGTAGTAATGGTATTTACAGTATTTTCTTTTCCACTCCTGTCCATTTAATTAAATCAGTAAAGCATCCTCCATTATGGAAGGGAAGCTTGTCCAAAGGTCATTTGTGTGACATTTTGTGCTTCCCATTATTTCTACATGCAGCTGAGATCTGCCAAAACACACATGCCTTGCGGAGTTACTGTGGTTGGAGGAAACACACTGCCATGCCTGAAACGGAAGGAAGGAACTAAAACCTTTTAAATTATGTTTAATTACTTTCCCACCTTGGAGTATATTATTCATTATTATAACAATATTATTCAACAATTGCCCTGAAACTAATAAGCAAGAGTATTTATCAGTGAGGAATGTGACAGCTTCTGGGAGCTGAAGAGTTTACACAACTGCAAAGTCTGAAGCAGGGTTCAAGACAGAGAATATAAAGAAATGAAAAAACTTATACACTAAGTTTTAATGTTTAAAGACAGTAATTAGTCATAAAAGGTGCTCTAATTGCTAGCACTATAAACTTTGAAAAGCAGGGATAATTTGAAGTACAAAATCTATGACTGATACAAATCAGAGAATCTCCATTTCATAATAAAAATACTACAACCAATACTTCTACTACTACTATTTATAATAATAATAATATTAATAATAATAATAAAAACAATAATAATAATGATAATAGTAATAATAATAATAATAATAATAATAATAATAATAATATAATAGGGCAGCTTTTGTTCATACATGCTATATACATGCAAAACAACCAAGACAATCCCAGGTTCCTTTTAAGTACAGTGCCTTAAATAACTACAAATCATATATCTGAAAAGAGCATTTCATCACAGTTTAATACTGAGGACTTTACTGATTTATTAGAAACTGTGGAATTCCAACCTCTGACAGCATCTCGTGATCTCACGTAAAGCTCCAAAATTATAATAACAATGCTTTACAAGTCAGAACAGGAAGAGCTGTATGATGTTATTACTAAACCCAAATCAACAACATGTCTGTTAGATCCCATTTCAAGTAAACTACTGAAAGAAGTGTTACATGCAGCTGTTGAGCCTCTTCTGAATATTATTAACTCCTCACTTCTCCTCAGATCAATTTGCATCCAAACCCACTATCAAATTTCAGACCCATTTCAAACCTTCCGTTTATGTCAAAGATTTTAGAAAGGATTGTATCTGCCCAGTTATATTTCTTTTTACAAGAAAACTATATATTTGAAAAGTTTCAGTTCGGTTTCAGGCCCCATCATAGCACAGAATCTTCTCTAATTAAAATCACAAATTATCTATTTTTAGCTTCAGACCAAGGCTACATCTCTCTGTTGGTTTGTATATTTAAATAGAGAACTTTCCAGGGTAATCCTAGTTAAATATGGCGTGCCACAAGGTTCAGTTCTAGGACCCCTGCTTTTCACAATATACATGCTACCCTTGGGAAATATTATTAGAAGGTATGGGATTAGCTTCCACTGTTATGCTGATGATACCAACTATATATCTCATCAAAACCAGACGAAACATCTTAATTGACCATGTTAACTAAATGTGTTAAAGAATGAAAAGATTGGATGACAATTAACTTTCTATTATTAGTCTCTGATAAGACAGGGATTTTGCACAAGGGCCAAAAAAAGTACACAGAAGCTCCAGCAATTTTACTTGCATTTAGATGGATTTATTGTTACTACTAGTTCAGCAGTCAAAGACCTGGGAGTTATTTTAGACAGCAATCTGTCTTTTGAAAATCATATCACCTACATTACAAAAACAGGCTTCTTTCACCTTATAAATATTGCTAATCTAAGAAACATGTTGTCTATATCTGATGCAGAGAAGCACGTCCATGACCTTTACACTGGACTGTTTTAATGGATTACAAGGTGGATGTCCTGCATCATTAATAAACAAGCTACAGTTAGTCCAGAACGCAGCAGGCAGAGTTCTTACAAGGTCGAGAAAATATGACCATATAACCTTGATCTTAATCAACTACAAACTATTGCTACTTACCTACAAAACACTAAATGGTTTGACTTTCATGTATCTTTCCAGTCTTCTATCACGCTACAATCCGTCATGCTTTTTGAGATCTCAAAACACTGGATTTCTGGTAGTTCCTAGAAAAGCACAGTCGACTGAAGGTGGTGTAGCATTCTCACATTTAGCTCCTGAACTTTGGAGTATTCTGCCTGACAATATTCTGAGCTCAGACACACTTTAATCTCCCAGTTTAAGTGCAGATTAAAGGCATATCGTTTTTGGCGAGTCCTACACATATCACACATCACATATCATAACCTTGTGCTCCAGTACATCAGATCACATGCAGATTATCAACTTGTGCTTGTTAATATTATGAACGGCAGCTATGCTAATTCCCTGCTGCATCTCTTTCTCTTCCCATCCTGAGGCATCCTGAGGTTGTCCAGTTGTGTCCCACCTCATAAAGATTAAGACCTTCAAAGAAGTAGATGATAACCCCCTCAAACATCCTGAACCATCTAGAGATGTACCAGTGCCATTTGGATCCCACTTCATGTAGAGTTCGGACATTGGACTTCTCAAAATTTTCAAAGGCTTTAGCATGAGGGAGTTGGTGTTGGTTCAATGAGGATCTCAAATGATGAGCTATTTTATGAGTTTCTCTGGAGCTCCTGGTTCCACAAGTCAACTGACTGTATAAGACTGCAGAAGAATATTACTCATAATCACACACACTCTGGTGCTCATGTTATTTTTTACTCTCCAGTGTTTTGTATTGTAACAAGATTTATAATTATATTCTTGATATCACTCAAATGAGGATAGGATTTTTTTTGGAGTCTGGTTCCTTTCAAAGTTTCTTCCTCATTTATCTAGGGAGTTTTTCCTTGCCACTGTCACCCCAGGCTGTTCATCAGAGATAAACACACATCATTCACTTTAATTCTTAATTTCTGTAAAGTTGCTTTGAGACAATGTCCATTGTGAAAAGCGCTATAGAAATAAACTTAAACTTGAACATGTGTATTAAGAAAAAAATTCTAATTACATTCTTCCACAATAGAAAAATGTGAGACATTACATGCAGTGTCAAAACAGATTTCATATACGAAATCTGTTCTTTCCATCACTGAAGCAAACACTTCTTCACACCTACAGGCAATTTAGTCTAACCTTTCAACTTTCCTGTTTTGTTTTGGACAGTGGAAACAGGAAGAAACTCACATGGACAGAAAATCAGGATTGAACTGTTGGAGCTGTGATGTGCCAAATGGTTCTGTACTCTGTTACAGTATATTGGCCCTTCTTCTTCTTTTTCTTCTTTCGGCTGCTCCCATTAGGGATCGCCACAGCGGATCATCCGTCTCCATACCACCCTGTCCTCTACATCTGCCTCTTTCACACCAACTACCTGCATGTCTTCCCTCACCACATCCATGAACCTCCTCCTTGGCCTTCCTCTTTTCCTCCTACCTGGTGGCTCCATCCTCAGCATTCTTCTACCAATAATGTCCAAACCATCTCAATCTCGCCTCCCTCACGTTGTCACCAAAACATCCTACATGCGCTGTCCCTCTAATAAACTTATCTCTAATCCTGTCTATCGTCATCACTCCCAACAAAAACCTCAACATCTTCAGCTCTGCTTCCTCCAGCTCCACCTCCTGTCTTTTACTTAATGCCACTGTCTCTAATCCATACAACATTGCAGGTCTCACCACAGTCCTATAAACTTTCCCTTTCATTCTTGCAGACATCCCTCTTTACCTGCTGCCGCATCACCTTGTACTCCTGTTTACTTTTCTCATCACTCTGTCTATCCCACTTCTGTTTTGCCTACCTCTTTTTCTTTATGCTCTCCTGTACTTCCTCATTCCACCACGTCTCCTTGTCTTGCTTCTATTTCCAGATGTCACTCCAAGTACTTTTCTAGCTGCCTCCCTCATCACTCCTGCAGTAGTTGCTCAATCATCCAGCAATCTTCACCACCACCAAGCCCCTGTCTGACCTCTTCCCTGGATCTCACACTACACTCTCCCTCCTTCAGTTTCCACCATCTTATTCTTTTTTCAGTCCTCACTCTCCTCCTCTTCTTCTTTGCCTCTAAAACCATCCTACAGACCACCATCCAATGCAGTCCAGCTACACTGTCCCCTGCCAACACCTTACAGTCTCCAATCTCCTTTAGGTTGCATCTCCTGCATAGCACATAGTCCACCTGTGTGCACCTTCCTCCACTTTTATACGTCACCCTATGATCCTCCTTCTTCTTAAAATAAGTGCCATTTCCATCCTTTTAGCAAAATCTACCACCATCTGCCCTTCCACATTCCTCTCCTTAAAACCATACCTACCCATCACCTCCTCATCACCTCTGTTCCCTTCACCTACATGCCCATTAAAGTCTGCCCCAATCACCACTCGTTCTTTTCTAGGTACACCATCTACCACTTCATCTAATTCACCCCAGAATCTTTCCTTCTCCTCCATCTCACAGCCAACTTGTGGAGCATAGGCACTGACGACATTTATCATCATTCCTTCAACTTTCACCTTCACGATCATCACCCTATCAGAAACTCTCTTCACCTCCACTACACTCTTACTGTACTCTTCCTTCAGAATCACCCCTACACCATTTCTCTTTCCATCCACACCATGATAAAACAGTTTAAACCCACCTCCAATGTTCCTGGCCTTACTCCCTTTCCACTTGGTCTCCTGAACACACAACCCTTCTCCTCTCCATCATATCAGCTATCTCTCTCCCTTTACCCATCATAGTACCAACATTTAAAGTACCAACCCGAACCTCCACTCTCTCACTGTAGACGTCTTCCTCCTCTCCTTCTCCTCTGTCGTTATCGTTACCCTGTCGGCTAACGATACCTGTGGCGGTCGTTGTTAACCCGGGCCTCGACCGATCCGGTATGAAATTCTCATTTCTGATCTGCATATTTGATTTGGCACGTTTTACACTGGATGCCCTTCCTAACGCAACCCTCCCCATTTACCCTGGCTTGGGATTGGCACTAAGAGTGTACTGGCTTGTGCATCCATAATGGCTTGGTTATATTGGCCCTAATAGTGCAAAACAACATAAATGAATAGCATTACACAGTAAAGCTGCAGGAATTTATTGACTTCCACAGTGACTGTCGAAATTAGTAATGATCAAAGTGAAAGAGGTAAGGTGACTTGTTTTACCATCATATAAATGTCATAGTACTAACCTAATTAACACAACAAACCTTTCAATTGTTTTGCTCTTAAAATTCCCTCCATTCTTCTGGAAAGATGTTCCACTAGATTTTGGAGTGTGCTTTTGGATATTTGTGTTCATCAGCCACAAGGGTGTTATGAAAGGCAGGTACTGATGTAGGTAAGAAGGCCTGGGGTGCAGTTAGCGTTCCAATTCATCCCAAAGGTGTTCATTAGGGATGAGATCAGAGCTTTATAGCAGGCCACTCAAGATCTTCCTCTTCAAAATATGTTAACCAGATCTTCAAGAGCTCACTTTCTGCACAGGGGCATTGCCATGTTGGAACAGGTTTTTGTTTCCAAGTTTAAGTGAATACAAAGTTTTATTATAGCGCATCTATAGATGCCTTGTACAATTAAGTGCCTCCAGCTTTGTGGTAACAGTTTCTTAAATTTCCCACACTAAATATTAAAATAATGAGAAACTCTGGACTTGAAGAGCACATGGATTTATTGACATTTCATTGCACCTCCAGAACAATTACCCTGATTATACATGTACTAGCCAACATTGGAGTGCTATGCAGTATAGGTTGGTAAATGTAGCAAAATTTATCTAAATTACTAATAGATATATTTTTCATAATCATAAACTCCCTGATTAAATTCTTGAGGGCCATTAGTAAGCTCAGACTTATTTTCCTTACTCTCATTTCTCACTCTCATAATTTCTACAAGTTTCAGTGTAGTATAATCGAATAATTGATAACACTTCCTAAATATTATACCTTAAAATTAAAAAAAGGAATTTAAACAGTTAAAAACAAATGGAACTGTCAGCTACATGAGACACTGTCAGGGTTCTGGCTATCTATAAATCTCCACTGTTGACTTTGGACTCCACAGGCACCAAACTAAACTTCTTGAACTGACCTTCCTTTAAACGAGAAAGAGGAAGAAACCTCTTTAGTACAGAGAACAGAAGAATGTAAATCATAGCCCAGGAAAGAATCATTTTGATGTTGAGATAGTGAGCAGAGAAAGGTGGAGGTTTGACAGATGATAGTATGACAAATAATCAATATGTTAATGATTAAATTACTAGCACAGTGTGTGTCTCTCGCACACACAGACACACACAGACACACACACACACACACACACACACACACACACACACACACACACACACACACACACACACACAAACACAAAACACCTGCCGTTCTTTTTGCCTAAGTGCTCCAATCTTGAGGAAACAACATTAACAACATGTCAAGCTCTGGGGTCTTGCATTCTGTAAATTCAAGTGATTTCTTATTGACAGAACATGCAAAATGTCTTCCCATGTTTTTATGTCTTTAAGCTAAATTTGCAAATAAACTAAATTGGGTATGATGAGTGATTTGGGCTTAATGTACATAAGGAAATATTGCTCGTGGCATTTCAAATGCAAACATAAACTGAAAAGAAAATTTTTTCCATTGGTAAGAAGAGAGCAGTGATATCCAAGCATCCAAAATAGTAATGTAACTATTTTGATTGGAGACCAAATTGTTGATTTTGTCTGACTGTCATGGTTAGGGTGGTCTATTATACCGCCTTTGTATAAAATTGTTTCTCATGGTCAGTTCAGCTAGATATCTGTGTTGTTTACTTTTCAATGGAAAAAATGTATTGCAAAATTAAACAAAACCAGCATCATTTCAGATCAATAAATTGCAAGCCCAAGAACAAGAGTCTTGTTATTTTTTTTCTGGATTACGCAAGCTTGTGAGACTTTCGTGTTCCCATGCATTGGTAAAATGATCACAGTGAGCACAGCAAGTGGCTAATGCAGACAGGATACTGGACCTTGGAAGTCCTTGTTTGAGCTCACCATTAGTGTCATAATTCATAGCCAGAGAATGTGAAAGACAACTCAAATGATTAAGAAGGCTGAATATCAAAAATAATAGCAAAACCTGCAAAACCAAAAATAAGTCTCAAATATTTTTTTATGGACATGAAAATACATATATCTGTAATTATACATTGTAAACAACCTATTTATTTATCTATATAAATGGTTTATTAGTTGAAATGTGTGTTGGTCAATTAAACGTTTATAAGACTTTTTATATTTCCATCATGAACATATTATTAAATAGATGCACTTGTTTTATAAAAATATAGATCTAATGAGAAAACATTAAAGTTTCGTCATTATATTTTCATAGTACTGGTTCAGAATGTCAAATAATACTGGATACCTCACAATTTAGAAAAAGAACAAATTCTAGGATTATAAACATGCTCAATGCAGCTTATATATATTTTGAGCCTCCACATACCCAAAACTTCACTTTTTCGAGATTTTTCGAGACTTTTCTTCCTTTCTATTTTTTCACCATCTTTACTTTACACGGTTCAACCCTGCATGCACTCACCCCTCCCCTCCCCATCCCTCCTTCCAGCTCTTCACACTCCCTTCTGCTCTCCAGTTCCTGTCCGTTTCTCACTTGCTGGCTGCCAGGCTGCAGTGATGTGCTTACAATGTGAGTACATTGTCTATCTGTTAATGACTCTAGTCTCATCCTTCTCTCAGGTTCCTGGGTAGGGAATCTAACAATAACAGCACTCAGGACCCTTAAGTCCATATATATATATGGGGACCAGCATCAGGCCCTAAAGGTAAGAAGGCCTCTGTCTATCTTTCCATTACATTGTTCAGCTTGCTATTATACACAATTTCTGTTCCAATATTTACCCTTACTATCAGTACTATTTGTTTTATGTAATCATATGTATATATTTTTCTTAGAGTTCTGATAAAGTTGACAGTAATGTTTTGCTAAATATTTGACTGTAATAAATGTGCTGATAAAGAAGTCACAGTGTTCTGTGCACAATTAATGAAGAGGCTGAAGTTTATCCAGGAAATTTGAGGTTTATAAAAGCAGATCAAGAATGCAGGAATAGATGAATGCAAAAGTCTATTTGCATGCTATTTGAATGCGATAGACGATTTTGTTTAATTTTGTTTTTTCTTTTGTTTAATGTTTAATATACATGCATATGTATATGTATATGTATATGTATATGTATATATACATATACATATACATATACATATACATATACATATACATATACATATACATATACATATACATATACATATACATATACATATACATATACATATACATATTATAGATGTCAATGTGTAAATGTAAAACCATTTAAGTGTTAATATAGTAAGAGCTTTATTTAGAGCAAGTTGATTTATTTCATTGTTATCGCTGACTATTTATACCCTCCACCCAAAATTTTTTCAAAACATTCCAACTTCACTAAAATGATTTGTGCTAAAAAATGAGTTGCTGATAGGACACAATGGGGCCACCTCCTGTGTTATGTCATTTTAATGTCCACTTAGAACATGGCATGAATCCAAAGATCACTTTCTGTTAGTTGTGAAATGTCATTCCTCAGAATATCATACAATGCATAATATGCAGAATATCCTTATTGTTATGCTAAATGCAATATGAAAAAAGCCTTTAAAAATGGCTTTGTGTAGGTGTACAGTGACACAAACAGGTTCTGAAGTATTTGATGGGTATGTATGATATGCAGAAACCTTTATTTAAACCTTACAGGCTTGAAGTAGAACCATATAATGGTATATAATAAAGGGTTCTCTGAGAAAAAACATTTGAGAAGCCTATTAAGTTTTTTTCTATCTAGCCAAAGAAGCTTTTGGAAACCTATTATTTCTAAGAATGTTTTGCGTTCGCTAATATTTTCTATTGAATGCACTAATCGTTTTTCATTTGAAAGTTGTTTTTATTTTATTTTGCATACAAGTTTCTTACATTTGTGTCTTCAACTTAAAATTAGTTTACATTTGACTCTTATACTTTAGAGCAGTTTAACATAAATGTACATTAAGTTTTTTTAATTATTCTTTTGAGAAGCAAAGCAAAGAAACCAAAAAGCTGAGAGGCAGCCTTGATGGGTCAGCAGACCTCACTTACCCTCGGTTACCCTTGATAATGTCATAGCCTACCATTAAGAAAACATTAAATGGTGCAGTGTGTGAAGGTTATCACGGAGGAAACCACTGCCACAAAAAAAAAAAAAAAAAAAAACCCTGTGTCAACTTTGCTAGAGGCCCTTTGGATGGTCCACAGACTGAAGCACAATTGAAAATAAGCTTGGCATAAATTCATGTGTGTAAAAAGCACAAATACCGCATGCCAAAAAGAAAACGTCATGCCAAATGTAAAATGTGGTGGAGAAAATGTCTCACCGTTGGATGGTCCAAAGACTGAAGCACAATTGAAAATAAGCTTGGCATAAATTCATGTGTGTAAAAAGCACAAATACCGCATGCCAAAAAGAAAACGTCATGCCAAATGTAAAATGTGGTGGAGAAAATGTCTCACCGCACGTCTGCATTGTTTGTTCAGGACCCACAAGACCATTAAAAGACCAATTCAATAACAAATTGTCTGGCATTTCTTGAATGATTCAAATCATTTGGAGAAAATGTAGAACAGAATGATGTTATCACGTTAGGATCTGTTTGAAATACTTCAGCGGGATCTGAAGTTGTCTGCCAATTGAAACCATTTGTTTAACGCATTTCTAGTAGTTTAAATTGACACTCATTCACATGATCTGTCGTTCATCAGAAAGCCAGTGCACTTCAACTCTTTTCCTTCTTTGCATACTAATAGGGACTGTATAGTTATCTCACTGCCCTTGAGCCTGGTTATTGTTTCAGGCATGAATAATTGAGAAAGCTGGGAAGAACAGAATGACTAAAGATAGTGTTCATGGCATCCTACCTCTGGCATTGTCCTAATTGCCTTTTCATAACCGACATGTTAATCCCTAGGCTATCCTGTTCAGCTCAAGATGTATGGTACAATGGCTAATGAAATATATAGCAATTTGAGACAAGCCAGTATTTATACTATTTCACCCATTCTAATGTGTTATCAATAATGACTGCACAAGGCATTCATGTTCTTACAGTTTTCACACCATAGTGTTTAAAAATTCATGAACTGCTATAGGATAACGTAGCAAAGGAGTGGTTCCCAGAGGAATTATAAAAGTACCCCA
Organism: Silurus asotus; assembly: GCA_024362625.1. Lineage (NCBI taxonomy): Eukaryota > Metazoa > Chordata > Actinopteri > Siluriformes > Siluridae > Silurus > Silurus asotus. Next base: position 7,703,925 of record MU551603.1, read on the forward strand.
GTGCACCAGTTCACAGCTGCAAATACAGAATTTGGTTTGAGCATTTTTTTCCCATGTTTGAGCCACCGCTTTCCTGTTCAAATAGAATTACGCTGTAAGCATGAATGGCTCCAAGCATGTGAACTGGTGCAGGGTAAGAAAACATTGCCCTTGTCCAGTACTGACTGTGAAGTCCACTGTGACATTCTGGAGCCCTGGACATCTTATCTGAGTTATTCCGCATGAGCTTTTATGGCCAATAGCTTTGTGCTTAATCTAATAGATGAAAACTTTAGTAGTGCGGATTTTGAGTCTAATGGGAAAAAAAAATGAGGATACCAACACACAAATGGCTTAAACATACGAAGAAGGAAATTAAAAAAATATATTTATTTAAGTTCAAATTTATGTGTATCTGGATATCCTCAGCCTTTAAAGGCAAGAACTTTGATTGCTGATATGGGATGGAAATGTGGACTGACCAAGCAGATTAAACTTTTTCTTAGTGGGTAATTGCAAAACAATGTAACATAAAAACCATACACAAGATAATGTGATGATATATAATAATTATAACTAGGCCTATAAATGCCACATTATATTGCCATATGCTTGACCCCTATCAGATATTTATTTCAATGTTTCCCTCGTTCTTATGCATATATCATCATCAAATCTTTTTATAAATTGTCTCTTTTTTGGAATTAAACAGCTGTCTGCTTATTCCATCCACATTTTCTCTCACCAGCTTTCAGAAACAGGTGCATAAGTCATTTGTGTAGTCTGAATAAATTAAGCAAACCTCAACTCTATATAACCTCACCAATAACTCTCCCCACATAAACAGTAATGTATCTTTTAGACTTTGGATTTCATGATCGAATACGCTTCTGACTGAAGTTTCAAAAGACAGCTCATCATCAGGAGATACCAACTAGCACAAAATGTTTGCTTTAGATATCCCAATGGAATACATAGTAGCAGTCCCTTGTTGAGCTATCACACATTCAAACATTTGATAGATGTGAAAATTGCATTGAGCAAACCAGCCGTTAGCCAGAAGACAAGGAATTTCACCTCCACATAATTCCTGTTTGACATCCACAGTTTAAGACTGTTAAATTAATGTTATTTCCCCATGTTGATCCTTTACTATCTAAATAATTCAGAAACTGAATTATTTTTATTGCAACTACATCAGGGCAGTTTGGTGCAGTACACCATGTGTGTGCGTGCTTGTGTGAACAAATTACACTTTGGCTAGTGATAATTAGTCCTCAAGGACATATTGATGCGAATAGTTGATGTAAGTCTAAACCGTTTGACCACGAAATGTAATGAAGTCCATAAATCAGATACTGTATATCCAACTTTCAATTGTGCATCAAAAAGAAAATGCAGATAATGTTGCATGTTGATGTTGAGCCATTGACTGTGCAGAGTTAAGGAATTGGAATTATGCACAATCTTTTCACCCCTAACCTTCCGACCTGAAGGCTTGACATAACAAAATAAATTGTAAGAAGACAGCTAAAAAATCATTGCTGCTATTTCAATTTGGCTATGCCTTTGTGATTCTGTCCATCTAAGCAATAAAGGACAACGTCCTGTGGCTGTAAATCTGTATAATATTGTCTGTATGTCAGTGGGAGGGAATGAACGACCATTCTATTTGGTGCTTAGTTTTAATGGTTCCTCTACGCTGCTATAATCACCAGCCCTTAGGCTGTTCTAGCAGACCTGTTTCCAAGAGATGCATTATCACCTCATCAATAAGCATTGGCAGCGGCAATTTTTTTGTGTATTTTTTGCAGAGCCAGATTTTTTTAGTATTATAAAGGCAGATATGAGCCAGACCATTATTTACAACTAGGTCGAGTGTAAAAAGCAAATAACTACTACTGAAGCATGATTTCCTTGCTATATTCTCGAGCATGGCAGGAAGAAGCAAGCCAGGTGAAATCTCATTTAGAATTGATGGAGTAACAAAGCAATAGTGTACGTGTGTGTGTGTGTGTGTGTGTGGGTGGGTTGGTGGTTGGGTGTTCAATCACTGATTCAGACCATATGTTTGATAATGAAAAATGATCACAACTAGATCTAGATGGGTGTAAAATCACTTGCATTCAGAATTATTAGCTATTGGCTCTTGTTTCAGAACACAGATACTGAATTACAACCCATTGTTTTCCTAAAAATGTCTTAGAACTGTATTAGGTTACACCGTGAATGCAGCGGAGTTATATAGAGAAACACTCGGCTGATAATCGATCTGTTCCTGCATTATTAAGTCATGTCCTCCATGTTCCATCAACCCAGGCCATGTTGATTACATTATTAAGCAATTCTTTATTAAAGTCCCATATTATATATCAACTTTACTGATCCCAAAGGAAATGATTGTACTAGTTGCTCAAGACAATACAAAAAGAGAAGAAATGAAATTTAAATAGACATACAAATTAATACAAATTAAAAATTCTACTAGACAAACTGTTTTAACAAGCAATGTCATGAAAAAAATTGAAATATTTCTTAAAATATGCAATTAGACACATATTTGTAATGGAATGTTGTAATTCAGACTTAAAGGCTAATGATGCATTCTTTTTTGCAGCCCCCAACTCATTCTCTATGGTGGCACTGGAGAATTTTAAGGGCCATGATTGACTGGCACAATGACACGGTGCCAAGTCACCAGGAAGAGGAGCCAAGCACTGATGAGTACCGAAAATCAGATTGTGTTCTTGGCTACATCCCAGTTATCTACTACAGCATCTTGCTGTGTGTGGGATTTCCAGGTGGGGAACTTGATCATCTCTACTGTAAATGCTGCAAAATATTTTTCTTCATTGTGACAGCATCAATCATACAAATACAAATATTACTAGAATGCTAATATAAATAATAACTTCTAAAAAAAAAATTACTATTTGGCAAGAATCATGATGAATAAAGATTCCAATTTTTTTTATATAATGCTAAACTTATGGGAGGCTGTAGACATGTGTAACTGTTCATCTGTTCATTATTAATATTTTAATAATCATCATTTTGTTTAGATTACACACTGTACTGGTATATAAATAATGAAGGGCTAATTTGTCTTCCATAATAAATAATACATACAGTATGAGTTTTTTGTAATAGTTTTTTTATTTTATTTTTTTATGTATATTCAGTGATCAGTGATAATCGGTCATTATGCCAACCATTTTGTTCCTGTAGTTAAAAGTATTTATGCATTGAAAATTCATGAATAAAATATTTTGTACAGAATTTTTTAATTAGGAAATACACAATGAATATACTTCAGAAGCTAATGAAGCTAACTGTCAAGTTCTTTATGTATTAGCAGACAAGATAATTTGGTCTTGAAACTGGTTATCTAGCACGTGGAAATTCATTTAGATGACTAACTTTCAAATATATCATTACATTGCTCAAAAATAAATCAACACACAACCCTCTTATTCACCATACTCTTGTAGTAAGTTTGTTTTGCTTGTTAGTTATTAAAGCTAAAATGATTAACATGCTGACTTAAGCCTTTACTCCATACAAGTAACAACTGGCAAGCGCCTTCATTAATTTTCAAATGCGCAACGATTTCAGTAAGGGACAAAACATGCAGTCAGTTCAAATTGTATTGCGATGTTAATTTTGATGCCTATAAATGATTGCATAATATGAAAGACTAGACTTTTTTATTAAGGAATGCCAAGTAAAATGTAACCAAAGCATCTATATATTTGTGGGACTGGCATTTCCTTGGAAAACTTGTAGATCTCCCACTTTTTTGCTTTCACTCTTAGTCCACTTTCTATGTTTTCCCTGTTTTGTTTACCTTTCTGTTGTTAATTACTGCTTCACTTTTCTAGTTAACATCTTAACGCTGGTGGCTCTGTCTCGTTTGACTGCACGCACCCAGAAGGCCCTGTATGTGTACCTGATGGCACTGACCAGCTCAGACCTGCTCAGCCAGCTCTTCATTATTTTTGTGGGATTCCTGCTGGAGACAGCTGTGTTTCACCGTGAGGTACCAACAATTCTACTTCGATCTGTCAGTGTACTGGAATTTGCTGCCAACCATGCATCTATCTGGGCGACTGTGCCACTCACTATTGATCGCTACGTTGCACTGTGCCATCCATTACTCCATCGGCAGATCAGCTATCCAGCACGGGCACGGCGCATCGTTGGTGTGGTCCAGGCATTGGCGCTGGCGTCTGGTGTCCCTTTTTTTTGGTGGTCAGACATGTGGAGGGTAGGCCGGCCACCTGGTACAGTTGATTCTGTCCTCATATGGACTCATGTGACTATCATCTATTTCTTGCCATGCAGTATTTTCCTGGTGCTCAACTCACTCATAGTTCTGTGTCTCCGAAGACGTCAGCACAGATGTCAGGATGAATGCAGGCAGCAGCATCTAGCACCAGCAGGCAGGCTGGGTAAAACCACAGCAATGCTTTTAGCAATTACATCTGTGTTTGCAGTTTTGTGGGCACCACGTACAGCTGTGGTACTTTACCACCTTTATGTTTCATCAGTGCACAGAAACTGGCGGGTACACTTGGCATATGACTTAGCCAATATGCTAGCCATGCTTAACACAGCAGTGAACTTTTTTCTCTACTGCTTCGTCAGTAAACGCTTCAGAGGAGTTGTGAAGGATGTTTTGCTTTTGAGAGGGGCACAACTTCATCCTCAAAGGCCCTGCCATCAAAGACAGGCTTCTGCTAATGCCTCGAACTCATCTCTGTCTAGTGGTGCCATGCGCTCTCATAGACATGCCAATATTGTTTAGGAATGTCTTCTTACACACTCATATCACCTTTTAGACAAAATACATTTACTCTGAAGTAAAAAAAAATATCACAAATATTTGAATATGAATTTTGCCAAACATGATTAACCTGTTAGCAGTCACCACCGCTTTTGGGACTCACAGCTGAAAATCACCTTCATAAATTTAAATGTACACAGTTCCTGAGAAAAGTGGGCTACATACACAATTTAAATATATTTGGAAAGAAAACAAACTGGGCTTGACTGTCAAATATTGCTCAAAAAGATAATGTTATAGATGATGGAGTACCTTGAATATAAATAACCTGCATTGAACATGTTTTAATTTCATATAAAAAATACATGAAATCAGTCCTAGAGCAATCCAGAAAAGTACTGGGTTAAAAAAAAATTAATTGTCATTTACTAAAATTATATCAATACTGGTACTAATGGTTATAAAATGTCAACAATAAGTAAATATATTATGTCTCACAATTGTTTTTGTTTGTTTTGTTTGTTTTGTTTTATACAAGGAAATACATTTTCTCAACATTAAATGGTGTTTTTTAATAATAAAATCTAATTTGTTTTTTTATCCGATGAAGCTGAAGATAACCTTAAACTACTTTGTATTGGATTTGTATCAGAACTCTGATACGATTCACTGTGCACGTCCTTAAAGCAGAAGTTATATATCTCTGTAAAAAAGAAATCTGATTTCCAAATTTAGCTGTATCACAAAAATAGATGCCCACAATCTCCTGGATAGTATCACATTATACACTCTTTCTTATAGTTAATGGTTTTCTTATGATTTTTTTAAACCAGGCCTGGGGCACCTGCACCTCCCCAAGAGAACCAATGTGATGGAGAGCTACTCTATTCCCCTATGCGTGTAATTTATTGTGCTGTGTTCTGTAAGGGATGTTCAGAGCTTGCATGCACACACTGTGTATAGGCTACCATCTATCACCAGAGTGGTCAGTTTAATTAATATAAGGGTTTAATCGGTACTGACCTAATTACATTAGAAAATCAGAAGATTCAACACAACACTTTACCTTTACCTATACCTTTTAGCCAGGTATGTGTCACCTATGTCAGTGGTCCCCAAACTTTTTTGCGCCACGGACTGGATTAATGTCATACAATATTTTCACGGACCAACCTTTCAGGTGTGGCGGATAAATACAACAAAATAAAATGATATGACCGACATAAAAACTGGTATTTTCTAAATATTATAATAAATGTGAATCTACTGTGTTGTTTTTTTGTAAATTTTGCTCGCTTTGGGGTTTGAATTTAGCAGTAATGTATTATGTGTTAGCGGCCGGAGCAGCTCCTTTAATAAGGTAGCGGATGGAGGTAAGACATGTTACCGAGGCATCTGGACATGCATCAAGAATGAGTTATAGACAGATGTGGCGGAGAGAATCTGGTAATTTTCCAAAATAAAACATCTTTTAAAATCAGATAATTAATAAAAATGGAAATATAAGTTTATAAGTTATATTCTTTCGGTACCAATTGACCCACGGGCCTGTGCCGGTTCATGGCCCAGCGGTGGAGAACCACTGACCTACGTGACATATTTTTCAAGGCCGGATTGATTGCAGGTCTTTTCAGAGCATGTTTCGCGGAGCAGAGAGAGATGATGCAGCACTTTCCCATTTGTAAGCAAACTGCATCTGCCAGCCATGTTGTTTATTCTTGGTGATACAGGACTCGACAGAGCTTTCAGTTTGGAATGCTTTCAGGTGCATCAGAAACGATGCTCCCCCCACTAAGCAAACACTTTGCATTCTGCATGCACAGGTCACCGCAAATCACACATATACAACCACTCTTTTACTCTCTCTATCTCACACACATATACAAACAAACATGTTATGTATTTGATGGAAGTCATTAAAACAAGTCATACAGTTGGCTTAAGTGAGTCATAAACTGATACGTCGTAAACAGCTAATTCTGCATTGGAGTGAATGCCACATGAACATGTTACATCTAATGCTAACAATAGCCTGATATCAAGGGCATGGAGTAGAAAAAGAGTGAAACCAGTAAATAAGGAACCCAAAGATTCATGGGAACATTTTCTGTGTTCGCGATAAATGTTTTTCAATCTATTTCTGAATGTTGAACATTTTAGTTGAAACCAATCCTGCCCTACGTAACACATCTAACTGCTGATGTTTAAACTTCCCTTAAAAACACCTTGTGCCCCATGGATGACCTCTTTCTCCACTCTATACTCTTTGATTAGTGTGTTTGACTTCATATTTTTCTCTCTTCACTCTGGCAAACCAGATGTTATCATCTGTAGCCTCCCGCTGTATGTCAAACAGAGGCAGCGGGGAACATAGCACATCAATCACTAAGCTCCTGATAAACAAAACAGGGAGAATGAACAAATGGGTCTAAACACTTTACACAATAAAGTCACAGTGCAGGCTCAGACTGGAATGTGGACATCAACCAACAGGGCGCTCTTAGGGTGACACAGCTGCTGGAGGAACGGAGGAAGAGCACACATCCTTAGCAAAAAAAAAAACAGAAAAAGGACCGGTTTATAATGAGCAGTTCAGACACATACTGTATCTGTGAAGTACATCATGGATTTCAGGCATCTCAAGTTCAAGTAGCTCTTTGTCCGTTGTGCTTTTATAGAAGAGTAAATCCTACAGCTGATATTTAACCATTACTGGCACTTGATTTGCATTCATCCAGTAAATAAAAAGACTTTTAAGAAGACAAAAACGATTCCCTGCCAAATGTTAATGGCTTCTTGGTTTCAGATCGTTATTTAAAGACATGGAACAGGCAACCTGATATGAACCTGAAAGAATGATTTTTTTAATCAACCACGTCAAAGTGGACCAGGAATGATTTCGAATGAATCAGAAATGTTTATTATTATTATTATTATTATTATTATTATTGAATTTTAACTAATTAAGTTTACACCAGGTAGATCCTGAAATGAAGGTTGTACAACAGTGTTCAATAAGTCCTAGGTAACTATACAGTAATTATACTGAAACTAAACAGAAGTAAATGAGTAGCATTATATTAACATCTATTTGATACTATTAAATACTAATGAATACTGGGTAAATGTGTAAGCAGTATTATAATAATTGTTAGGTAATATTCCAAATTACTTATTCAGTTATTCTACCAGGAGTAATTTAGTTTGTGTGACTTCTTCTTCCTTGTATATTGTGGCTAGTTTAGAGAAAAGCCCGACAGTAAAGGTATCCTGGATTATCATAATCCACACTAATCCTCTATATGAACAATTATTCATCTTTTACCTAACTAGCCTTTACTGTCACAGATCATTATCTTTTAGCATACAGTCCCTCCAGTCATTATGAAACATTTAAATGACTAATCTCATCACATTGACTCATGAGTATTTCCACATGGTGCAAGTGACATTTTTAGTGCATTGTTGGACAGACTTTTGATTTATGTCAAAAGAAAAGAATGAAATGTACAGGCCAACTTTTATTACAAGAATTATACAGGCAATGACCCAGAATATAATACACAAATATGCTATTGCATTACTTATGTACACTGTTGAACGTTGCTTTTTATAGTAAAACAAATCAATACATATAAATAATTTCCTGGTGTATTATATGCTAAATAAAGATATCATTTCTTTGAGGTTAGGAAGTTTGAATTGCCGGTTGTTATTTCTGATGTTAGATATCCCATGTAATATTCTTATAAAATGTTTTTAAGGACCTGTGACATAATATACTGCTAAAACTCCAGAAATTACTGTAATGAAAAAATTGACATTATTTAGCCCAGTGTTGGGTTTGTTTTTCATGCGTCATGACCCTGAAGCAGTTTCATTCACTTTACTCATCTGTGTAAATCCTGTAAAACAATGTTTGAACACTTATTTTGTACACTTGATCTAGCATGAAGCACTTGCATAAATGCTTTTAATTACAATAAATAGTAGATACATTTGCAAAATATTACTTAGAACACCCATTTTGTGGACTGGCTACTCTAAATCCCCTATAGATTCAAATGTGTGTGTTTGCATGATCTTCTGTGATAGACTAGCATGATTATTTCTGCACACCTATAGTTACATAGATGACTTTTGCTGTGGAACACAACACAAAGAGCTATATACAGTAAATAATATACAGTATGTAATACTATGGAAGTGTAAGGAAAAATGGGAATTTTCATAATATGCTCTAAGCAATGATGCTAGCTAGCTAGCTAGCTAGCTAGCTAGTTTGTTGCTGTAGTGTCAATTATGTACAACTAAACTACACTATGTACCAAAATACAAAGTTGGTTGGTCACTTGACATCATATACCATACAAAATGCAAAAAACTTAATCAATTACACCCATTTTATATTTTGAATCAGCTTTGCTTTTACAATAAACTTAACTTGTCTCAAAACTTTTCAGTAGATTTTGGAACATGGTTGTGGGAATTTGTGTTTATTAAACCTTAAGAACAGAGATGTTGGCCACTGATGTCAGGTGAGGAGGTATGGCATGCAGTCATCCCAAAATGTATTATCTTTATAACCTCAATTTATGCAAAGGGTCAATGTCCTGCTGGAACATGTTTGGACGTCTTAGTTTTACTGATGAAAAATAGTATTGTGAGAAAATACAGATATTCAAGATATTCCTGTGCTTAAAACTTTATGCCAACAATTTAGGAAAAACACACAAATATGTACTGTGCAAAGGCCAGAGTAATCACATACTTTTGGCCATGTCAGAAATATTTTCGAGCCTGATCTGATATAATTGCGGTAATTTGTTTTATTTGTTCTTATTTAGCGAGATGCCATTTTTCTGCAAAAGTTACCCTGTCTTTAAACATTGTGAAATTTCAAACCTAGACAAGTTCCCAATGTTTGCTATCACAGTGAGAAAGCCATTATGTGTCATTTGTCCCACTTATTTAAACATTTAGAAATGTCAGGTATTGGCAGCATACAAATGCTAGAACGTTACTGTGTGTTTAATGATTAGGTCTAAATATTGAGTAACAAATGAAGTTCCTGATCAAAGGGTAACTCCAACGGGATTATAAAAGCCTGAACACACAAACTGTACAAAATTAGGAGAAACATCAGACAGAAAAGTTACTGACTGTTACTGCTGCACAATGATGCATAGACTTATCTTAATAATATGTGTTCTTGTGCAACACCATACATTTTTCTGTTCAGGTAATTTTCTAAAAAGGTTATGTATTGCTATTTGAGCGATTATATATTGATATGTATGATTTTAGATTCAGTTTGCTGTCTTGTTTCTTCCTGTTACATGCCAGTTAGCAGTCTTCTTTCTTACCTCGCTTTAATCATTTTAAAATGTGCTTTGTTGTATGTCACAGGAGAGGTGGTTACGCCAAAGCCAATAATTGTAAATGGCACCTATTTAAACCCAGAGCTTGGTAAGTATCATGCTAGGTTAAGAACTATCAGTCGGAGTTGCCGTGACATTAAGGAGAATTTTGGAGTTACAACAGGTGAGAGCATTCCCTGCATAAAACAAGTGGCTAAGCAACAAACCATCCTTTTTTTTCATACATTAAGGGAAACATAGCGATATTACATGCTGACAGTAGATGCTCTGTTTTTTTTTACAGATGGCGTCTATTACCTAACCACAGCAAACGGTGTGATGTATCAGGCATTCTGTGATATGACCACAGCTGGAGGTGGCTGGACACTGGTAGCCAGTGTGCATGAGAACAATATCAATGGTAAATGCACTGTAGGTGACCACTGGTCCAGTGAGCAAGGAAGCGATCCCAAACGCCCGGATGGTGAAAGAGCTTGGGTGAACAGTGCTACATTTGGCACTGCAGAGGGAGCTACCAGCGATGACTACAAGGTATACTATCATTATTTATTTTTTTATTATGCAAGGAAGGATAACATATTGCGAATTGAACAGCAAGAGAGGTTCTTCAGATCATTTGAGATCAATTTAGTACCAACAACCATTTCTCCAGACCTGACACAGTTTGAGCCAGTTTGTTTTAGTCTTCTATGTAAATCAGTTTTTTAAAGATTAATCAATGCAATTGATCCTTTAGAGGCAGTCAAAATTTGTAGTCAGAAAATACATTAGTAAATAAATTAGTGAACTGCATCTATTCTAGTGAGTTATATACTACATCCAGTTGAAGATGTTAAGGTTTTCGTTGGAAGTGACGAGGATGGACAAGATTAGAATTGAGTTTTTTAGAGGGACAGCGCATGTCCCTCTCAATGTTTGTAGCATGTAGGATGTTTTGGTGACAAGGTGAGGGAGGCGAGATTGAGATGGTTTGGACATGTGCAGAGAAGGGACATAAATTATATTGGTAGGAGAATGCTGAGGATGGAGCCACCAGGTAGGAGAAAAAAGAGGAAGGCTAAGGAGGAGGTTCATGGATGTGGTGAGGGAAGACATGCAGGTAGTTGGTGTGAAAGAGGCAAATGTAGAGGACAGGGGGGTATGGAGATGGATGAAGAAGAAGAAGAAAAAGAAGAAGAAGATATACTACATCCAGTTGCTATCTTCATTGCCAGAAACAAAATAAACCTTAACTGGTATACTGTAGATAAACCAGCAAGTGCTAAATTTAAAATATAATTACACGATTTTAGCTGAAATCTTATATGCATAAAAATCTGTGCAGCTGTGACAGTACCAGAGTTTCAGTAAATTGTTTTTGGGTGTTACGTTATCACAAGCTATTCTTGCCTTATATAGGTTCAACATCATGTTGCAGAAATCACACATTGCACAGCAATAAAATAAGGTTATTTTATAGCATCATTTTAGGCCTATATTAATTTGTGTATAAATTAATTAATTTTTATTCAGGAAGTGCTTAATTATAGTTAGAGTTGAGTTCTTGTCATAATTCTATCAAACTTGTTTGAAATAAAGAGTGACTTGTTTCTCATAGAATCCTGGCTATTATGACATCACTGCAGACGATGTATCAGTGTGGCACGTTCCTAATGATGCTCAACTCCAAAACTGGCCAAGCACTGCAATCCTGCGCTACCACACCGAAACCAAGTTCCTCAACGAAAATGGTGGAAGTCTGTACCATTTATTTAGGGTAAACACGCATTGTGTATACACCCTGTATTCCATCTTGTACTTGGACAACATCGTATACAAATAAGCCTGCTGTAAACTTAATGAAGAATAAATAAAATTAATTACTCTTTTAAATGTTCTCTTTAATATTTCCTGTGTCATCATTTTTCCAGGAATACCCCGTGAGGTCTGGAGAAGGAGAATGTACAAAAGACAATGGACCCTCTGTCCCAGTGGTGTATGATACAGGTGACAAAGATTCAACAACAAAACTCTATGGCCCAACTCTTAGAGGTTTGTACCATCATTTCTGAAAACTCTACAAACTGTGGATATAAAACACAATAAACAGACATTTTAGCTTATTATGTAATAATGAATCATTAACTTGCTTATTTGATGTAGAATCTCTTTATTTCAATACACAATCTAAGATTTTTGAACAAATTATTTAAATACAATTCTGATGTATTTACAAAAAAGCTTAGAAATAGGGTTAGGGTTTTTTGGAGGCTGTTCAAATGTTAAGAACAGTACCAATCGACTTTAAATAAAACAGATTGTAGAAATATGTATTTGATGCACTTCATGATGTGTTTAATAACTTATTAATCTCATACTTTTTCCCATTTTTAAATGATAGATCATTTTGAGCCTGGCTTCATCACCTTCAGAGTGTTTAATGAGAAAAAAGCAGTGATGGCTATGTGCTCTGGGATCAAACCAACTGGATGCCATGCAGAACATGTAAATGATTTATTCTTGGTATCAACACATCTATGTTTTATTATCACTAATGCATGTGTAAGACTAATTTATTTTTTTTACATTTTGCAGTACTGCATTGGTGGAGTAGGAAACCTTGAGCAGTGTGGGGATTTTACATCACTGAATGAACTTCCTGAAACAAACTCATCCAAGGAATTAAAAGAGGCAGCAGTTCTGATCTTCTATCGCTGAAAGCCTTCGACGAGTCTTCTATAGTACTTTTTCTAATTCATTTGGTCAAACTAGTTGTCACCTAGTAGCTCCTGTAAAATGTTTACATTGTGATTAAAAGCTATATAAAAGTAATTACAACTAAAGTTGACTGGTGTTTCTTTTAGCATTAAGCCTCTGCTTTAATTAGAAAATTTTATAAAAAAAACTTAATCTAAAAATTTTAGAAACATGCTTTCACACACACACACACACACACACACACACACACACACACACGCAAAGAAAAACGTTTAAACTCCCCACTAGATGGCACTTTACATCCATTAATCCTGCCAAACATTCAACACAAAACTATTTATAACTACTTATAGGCCTAATACAGCAAAACCAAATTACAGCTGCTGGGCCCTTGAGCAAGGCTTTTAACCCTCATCTGCTCAGCTGTAAAAATGCTCCAGTCTGATGTTGAGCCATAGAGTGTGATTAAAAGCATAGAGTGGTAAATGTCCGATAGATATGTAAAGTATAGGGTGCCCTGATAGAGACAGGAATAAAGCACACACAGTGAAGTAGCATACAAAATGTGATCTATATTGGGAATATACAATAAATGTCAGTTGCTCCGAATAAGGTCATCTGCAGAATGCAATAAATGTAAATGTAATATTGCTCTAAATTGATTATCAGATGAACCATATAACAATGCTCTATCAGTCATGTATTTGCATTCTGTACTTCCTGCAATTCCCAAGAGTTTCTTGTGCTTCAATACAGTGGCACTTCGAGTGGCATTTAATTTCAAGATAACCACGAAAGGGAAGGATAAGATCTACTTTAGCTCTTGATCTACTTTAACAGGAGAAGGCTGAATCTACCTAAAAGTAAATGCAGGCAAAATGAAGGAAGAAAAACAGTAGTGATCCAAAGAAGGAAAAGGATGTAAGCACAGCGGTTTAATCAGGCACACACAAAGACCAGACAACAGATACAGGACAGAGAGGTGTGTGTGTGTGTGTGTGTGTGTGTGAGTGTGTGTGTGTGTGTGTGTGTGTGTGCTGAGTGAGGAGTGACAGCAGGCAAATATGGCCCTTTATTTCGCATAACATGAACAGGAAATAGGTCCAACTATTGAAAGGATCAGTGGCTGTTAAGGATTAGTGTGAACACTATTATGAAAGAGAGAGAGACACAGATTTTCTTATCCATTAACAATTTATACATAGGATATTATGTTATATCACAAGATGTCCGAACTGGCAGCATATGCCTATATTTTATAATATTACATGCAAATCCTAAAATTCTTCATTTCTAGTATTTTTATTAGTACAATTAGATTTGGTAGTAGAAGTTTTTACAATAACAAGACATTAAGGTTTCACTCAGAAGACAATTTGTTCCCTTTTCAGTCTACTTCTTTTCAAGTAATTCCTCCTCTCGTTGTCCTGATTCATTGTGGCATAAATGATAACATTTTTAAAACTAGTATCATAATATGTGTGTGTGTGTGTGTGTGTGTGTGTGTGTGTGTGTGTGTGTGTGTGTGTGTGTGTGTGTAGTGGGTATGTTTACAGTTTGATCTTGTTCACGGATGTACCGAGCAATAAAGTTTGACAAATTTAACAACAGACTGATCACAGTGTCACATTTGCTTTAAATCAGAGTTGCCCAAAAGTTTTCCTATGAAGGGTCAAAAATAAATGTTGCATTATACCAAACATTATATTATAATTAAAACATGTTTTTTAAAGCATGTTATTTTTCTTATTTATCATATCAGATTCATATTATTTTAAATATATATATATATGTTTAACTAATGCAGTTTTATGTTAAAAGTTCTAGTTCAGTGAAACGATGAGAAAGAATCCAATTCATTGTACAAAGCAGTTTTCACCTGAAATTGAAGATGATGTTATCTACGAACCTTATAACTGAATAAAATAATCACATTTTGTGAATCCAATTCATTGTACAAAGCAAGTATTGGGTCAGTTATAAATGTGTGAATAATGCTAAAAAATCGAAATATTGCTTATTCACATGTTAAGCTAAAAATTAATCGGTTTAACATGTGAATAAGCAAAAAAAAAACAACTTTCTGGTCACATTTGACTTTATTTGACAAATAAAGAAGGTGTAAGTTATTGAATAAGAATGTCTCTATTAATACATCTATTCAGTGTCCTCTAATAAGAGACATGAAGCTGGCCTTTATTTTTCAAAGGCATTTGTTTTCCTCTTTTTTTTTTTTTTTTTTTTTAAAGCATTTTTTTTTTTTTTTTTTGCTAAAGCATAAGTCACCACAGCCCAGGTTTGGTCACCTACTTGAGGCTTCACTGAAGTGAGGATGAAGTCATGTTGCTCGTCGCAGTAAACGCAGTGCACGACTTCACTATGCGCGCGCCCGCCCCCGCTACGAGCGCGCCCGCCCGTACGAGCACGCGCCTCGTTAGTGAAGTAGAAGGTTCAGTAAAGAGCGACGGCGTGTTACAAAACCGAGCATACGGACCGAAGAAGATATTAAGTGAATTTCCAAGCCGTAAATCAACCGTTTCAAATCTTTTTTGTGCCTCTGAGCCTTTTTTCCGTCTTGGAAATGTCCAATGTTTTTTTTTTTTTTTCACACACTGAATTAAAGTGATTGAGAAGGATAAATACAGCAGACCTTCTGTCCTCCAGAGCAACGGAGCCGTTCATCTCCCACCACACACACACACACAGCAGCGTGCAAGTAAGTAGCGTTTCTCTTATCCTTTGCTTTATTTAGTGACTTACACCATCTTTTAAAGACACACAATTAAAGTCAAAGGTGTGACATAAAAGTTATTTATATTCTCTCTTTTTTTTCTCACACTAAATTAATTGCTTTAGCTTCACGTGTGAATACGTGATTATAGCCAAACAACTTTTCCGTCGAGATTATACCATTCAGAATGTTTGGTCCAGATTTGATGGAAGTGTCTACATTTTCCGACGGAATCTAGATTTTGTTTCTATTTGTCTAAATCAAACACAACCTCTGTTTTGTTAGGAACGCTACTTTGTTGATTTACGCAGGTGTGTGCTGAGCTTTTCTTGGACCCGTCTCTACTCTAACCTGATTTGCTACCGCTCAGGGAATTCGTGATCTTATTGGTCCAAATCACTGTCTGTCAAACCAGACGCGTCTCCGATCATAATTTTGAAAAACAAAAATTAAAGGGTTTATATATATATATATTTTAAAACCAAATAACATTTTATTTTGATTACATTTTCATAAATGTTAAATATTTTCGGGTAAACTTTGTGTATTAGGTGTAATTACTGTTATAGTGTTGGATTATTAGATTAGGTATAGATTTTTGATTTTTTTTTTTTAATTGTCATTTAAATAATGAACATTACAGGTGTTCGGCAATAAAGTCAACACCCAGTTCTGTGTATTTAGTTTGTTGTTATGACCTCATACATGCAGATCAGAATTGTAAAAAACGGAAGTGACTAATGTTTTGAGAAAAAAAAAAACAAAGATGGTACTGTTGTAGTGGAACAACTGTAAATCCTGAAGCAGTGTTGCTTGGAGTCTGAGCGAAGAGAGAAACAGATTCAGCTTTTTTCTATCAAGGTACAGTGATCCTGGGTTTTTGGGTCTCCAATGTATGTTTATTGCTTATTTGTACTTAATACTGTGGGTTTGTAGCGAGCCAGGATTGTACATTGAGTTGCATATGCATTTATTTTACTCAAGTTATTATATTTTTTTTACCATTTTCATTTCTTATCAGAAAAATCCTAGAGTCCCACAACTTAGATGATTTGGCAACACTGGTTTATGATTAACGATTAATCAAGTGGGATGAAAAAGTGTGCCCTAACGTTTTCAATAATCAACCAAATCTGTTCATTTGTTTGAATCAGTTTTTACTGTCAGACCTTTTTTTTTTTTTTTTATATCCACCCCACCTTTATGTAACAATGGATGTAACATGACTGTAACATCCATTGATAATTTTGTCTTTTGTGAAAATTAAACAAGTGGGATGAAAAAGTGTGCCCTAACGTTTTAAATAATCAACCAAATCTGTTCATTTGTTTGAATCAGTTTTTACTGTCAGACCTTTTTTTTTTTTTTTTATATCCACCCCACCTTTATGTAACAATGGATGTAACATGACTGTAACATCCATTGATAATTTTGTCTTTTGTGAAAATTGACCTGTTTTTTTTTTTTTAAATCACGTGAAAGACCTCACCAAAAAAATAAGCCTGTCCTTCTCACTAGAAAAAGCTTCAAGTGTACCCTTGAAAAACAGTCAATGTTGTGCAAAACTCATGAATGATTTACGGAGCTGTGTGGATCAACTCCAGGTCTAGATATTCCTGTTCCCGTGCTGTTCCCACAATCCCACGCTCACAATCGCACATCTGGGCAGGGCACCTCTTTAAAGCTTGTACAAACATGATATTTTAATATGATTGTTGAGATCATCTTCTGTATTAGATTTCCTACTTTGGGTGTGTTGTGTATTTTTGGTTCGATAATTGCTTCTTTTTCCAAAGCTCAGTTTCATGTTCTCTCACCGTTTATCTTTTAACTTTTTTCTCTTGGTTAATTTTTTGTCTGTTATGTGTTTCTGAACACAGGTGACCTCAGCCATGGGCTGCTTTGCTCCCAGATTGTTTTGGATCCTTCTACTTGCACAGCTTGTTGCACTTTTGCCTGGATCATCAGGGGCACCGCAGGGCTGTGGATCCAACGTGAGCTCTCTCTACTATAACCTGTGTGACCTTGGTGCAGTTTGGGGCATCGTGCTGGAGGCATTTGCTACCGCTGGAGTCGTGGTATGCCTCATACTGATCATGGTTCTCCTCGCGAGCATTCCATTTATGTCAGACGATAGGCGGCGCAGGTCGGTATCACTGGACGCTGGCTTACTTTTGGGCACTCTGGGCCTTTTTGGGCTGGCATTTGCCTTCATCGTGGGCAAGGATTTCGCCACGTGTACCTCACGTCGCTTCCTGTTTGGTGTGTTGTTCGCCGCTTGCTTCTCATGTCTCCTTATGAAAGCTGTCAATTACAACATTCTGTCCAGGCACAACAAGGCACCCCGATCTTGGGCACTCTGCCTTGGAGCCTTGGCTCTTTGGTTGGTTGAAGTGATCATCAACACAGAATGGTTGATTATCACCATGGTCCGCCAGCCCCTTAATGTCACCTCTAGTACCCCTGGACCATGCATGATTTTTAAAGAAGACTTCGTAATGGCTCTCATTTATGTAATGGTCCTGCTGGTAGCTGTGTTTGTGGCATCTATATCAATCCTGTGTGGCAAGCACCAGCACTGGCACAAGAGTGGAGTCTTCATCCTGCTCACTGCAATGTTCTCACTGGGCATTTGGGTGGCCTGGATCGTCATGTACACTTACGGCAATGGCAAGCATGGAAGCTGGGAGTGGAACGACCCGACCCTCACTATAGCACTGGTCGCTAACGCCTGGGTGTTCCTGCTGCTTCATACAGTGCCCGAGCTGTGCCAGGCGACTGACGACTTGGACGAGGTATCGGACCTTACCACTGATGTCTATACAAACCAAGGTGTGGGTTATGAGAACATCCTGAAGGAGCAAAGCTCGCAGAACATATTCATGGAAAATAAGGCCTTCTCTATGGACGAACCCAAAGCAGGTACACAATCTCTTACACTCCTTGTTGTTTCGCTCTGTGCTTCATAGGTGGTTTCTAAGCTGCTTTCATAAGCTGCTTTCCTGATTTCTGTGGTCACATTCCTAGCATTTGTATAATGTGCAAATTAATAGTAGGATAAACGTCATACAAACATGTTTTATTAAATTTTACAATCGTAGAGGGTTTTTAACCCTGTTGTAATGTAGAGTTAAACTAATTATTACCCTGAAAAACCTCACACAGTCACGGCTCATCGGTTGAGTGATGTATTTCCATGGATGAACGCTGAGAGTGATTTACTGCAGTAAAACATTCACCAGAAACCCTAAAAAGGGTGACGGGTTAAATTTACCTTGAATCTTTTAATCGTTTTAGGTAATTGGAGCAGGATAGCATGACTTTTAAAAACGCATGATGTACAAGAGGTACGGAAGGCCAGCTTTTGCAACTGCTTGCTGCTTACGCTACCGAATTTGATACGCTGATGTTTGAAGTCTCATATCTGTAATGGTAGAAGAGCGGAGTCTTTAGAACACATTGTTCTGCAGATGTCCTGTCTATCCTTTTCTCTCACACCCTGTTTCTGTCTCGTTGTTTTACTCGATTGTTCCCTCTTGATCTTTTTATTTATCTTCCTTTAGCATACACATGCGGTTCATTCAGGACAAATAGGAAAAAGTGGTATAATGCTGTCATTATGGTTTTGTAGTGTTTGCTAAGCCATTGTGAGTTCGAAAACAAAACTGTTCTGCTTTGTAAGAGAAACACAGAAAGTCATTTTTTCCATTTTAGCCCAGTCCCATCCCTGCTCATGCACACTGTGTGCCTGATTACTCAATGAAAAGCAAAGTGAACACTCGCTTGCTCTTGTGTAATGAGACTCAATACGGCTGATATGATTCACAGAACAATAATTGAGATCGGCATGTTTGTTCTGTCATATAGACACGGTTGTGCCAGTCAGGTATTTCATGGCAGGAAACGGCATTTCCCTCCCAGCGTCCTATCCATCACACCCTTCCTAACAAGTCCGTTACGGATTTGAAAAATACGGATAACGTGCTTTTTCCTACGAACATATGACGACATTTTTGGCTCTCTGGGTTGTTCTTGAAGCTCAATACATTATTAGCGATCTAAAAACGTGTTTTTTCATGTTATTTTGTTTTATTATATATTTATAATTATTTTTAATCAGCTTTTAGACAACCCTATATCTAACTGATATATAGCATACGACTTAGGGATATTACGGATACCACAGGTATTAAGGATATGTTTAGAAAAATATACTTGAGCTTGACTTGTTAGTTCTTGTTCTTACTCATATACTTACAGCTGTAAACTGATGCTTTCTAACCAGCCCTTTGTTTTTTTTTTTTTTTTTTTTTTTTTTTTTTTTTTTGCAGTTTGTCATTTCGCCAAAAGATTACAAAGATCTCTCTACTTAAGAATTTCACAAGCCTCTATATTGTTACTACAGAAACGATAACATTCAAACGAGTTTGTTGATGGAAATGCATCCTGTAGCGGGAAATTCTGTCAGAGCTGCTGAATGTTAATCTCTGTAAAACAACCTGTTTTCCTTTCCTGAATTTCCTTGTGAACAAACCCATTTCAGATTTCAGAAATGTCGATTCTGCAATTTCTCCCAGGGTTTCTCATGTCGATTTTATTTTTTTTCTCTGTGTGTTATCAGCTAACAAGCCACTGTCTCCATACAGCGGCTACAACGGGCAGATTCGCGGCTCTGTGTACCAGCCTACAGAGCTTGCGATTATCACCAAAGGAGTGAATGTGAGTACGGTTTGCCAGCCCTGTTTTGCTTATGCAAATTCACATGACACTGCTATTACTGTTATTACGTAGCGTAGTTGTTCTAACAATAGAGACCTTTTTAAAAGCCTTGTCAGAAGAAAAATATCTTATTGATATAAAATATATAATATGTGCTACTTCCTTCTCACACACGTGCTTTCTCCTTCTTCATGCTTGTGACTTTAGCACCAGATGGACCATTTTACCGATACTTCGATCCCACGAGCCTCTCTCGCCTCTCCACTCAGTCAAAGCGGCAACATCAGCCCGACCCTGTCCGACATGGGACAGAAACCTGTAACTAATGTATGCAGCTCACACGATCAGGGATCATCTTTCCAATTTCCTTGCATTGTTCTTCTGAGTCTCCTGATTTACTCATTGTCATCACCTCTGTGGCCTCCCCCACTGATTTACCATGCTCTTACTCGTTCCTCTATCTTTCTTCACTATTTGTCAGGAACCCCTGATTTCCTGCTTTGTTGTTCAGTCTATCCTGATTCCCTCTGTTTTTCCATCTCTTTCAACATCCTCATCGTTTGCTCTTGCGGTTTCAAGTTCCATTCTGGAAAATCTGTTTTATTTCTTACTTTCTTTTTCTTCTAACATTTTTGGAGGTGATTTTCTGCCTTTATTATCTGATTTGCGTTGTGTGTATGTCTGTTTTTTTGTGTACACACAAGCACTGAGTAAGAGAACACTAATCCCAAGTCAGGTTATAGGCACATTCCTACTTGATTTGAAGGTGTTGCTGGCATTCTTTTTCTCCAGTTTAATCTTCAATACCTTTGTGTCTCACCTACCTGTTCCTCCCTGACAGGTCATTTCTGTGCTTACGTGTTAGAATCTGTTTTGTGTGGATTTAAGTGCAAGTTTATTTGACACTTTATAGATAATGAAACATTTTTCGGGCCATAGATTATAAATGACTATACTTGGACGATAGAGTGCTATATCGTATGTGAAAGACAGTACGTGTGCATCTAAAGGTGTTTTCACACTTGAGCTGAAAACAAGTTCCATTTTAATGCCTTAACTAAGAGTAAATCGTTTTCTAACACCATACAGACTTTTCGTGAGGTTTAGAAAAGGACCAGAGATCATCTTAAACAGTTTTCACATTCCCACCAAACATGTGCCATGTTCCAGGCATTTTATTCATTAATTAATTATCGATTAGACTGAGAGTTAAAAAAAAAAAAACCTTGGACACAATGGTTAACATTTAAAATATACATAACTGTAAGCAATTATGATACAAGTGTATGGAAATAATAAATATTCTCTCCTGTTTCTTTCTTCAGGGAAATGGCATGCACTGGAAATCGCAGTGGTGAATCTAGCCAAGACTTCCTGAATGCCTTACTCTGCTGTTTTTTTTTCCCCCCTCATCTATGTTTTCATTATGTTTTCACCTTGGCCATGGATCTTTTCTCAGGCCAAAGAACTTTACAAGCTTCATTTTGAAATGGCTAGGAGTCCAGGTGTCCAGTTAGAGGCAATATACGGGCAGTTTGTCCCCAGTGATGCTGAACTGGAAATGAAGTCCAGGAGTTGAGACTGCCCAGGTGGATAGTGGACATGAAGTGTATTACATGCTGGCTGCCTTAGCTACTACGCTACTATGCATTGTAAGGAGAGTAAAAAGCATGTACGGTGAATGGTTCTTCACTTTGATACTTAATATTTGAAATAATCAATCTGTTATTGGATTCTGACACTTTCAGAAACGGATAGCAACAGTACTCTTGCTTGTTGCTGATGTAGCACTCTCGAGTACATTTTTGAGATCATTCACTCGGAAACATGGATGTAGTGGACTTACTGTATACAATATTTCAAAAAATGAGATGTAAGCTCTGAATTTACACTACATGCACACACAGTAAAGGTCTCATCTGCTGCATACAGTAGTGTTTAAGTAGTGAGAGCATCACTATGCATGCATTTCCTTTAAGTTTAATGGTACAACTGGGCCAAAGGTACCAAACTGCTCATTTAATGGTAGAAAATGTTGAAGATAAGTCCTGTACTATTGCTATGTATCTTTCAACTTGTAAAGCTCAGTTTCGAAAGACCCTCCTTGTATCTTGAGAGCTTGAATTTACTTTGTGCCTTTATAGTATAGTACACTTTGTGACAGTGTAGATGCAGCAACATCTCTGTACAGTAGATGGCTTATGATTACTGTACTTTTAATTTTGCCTGATTGAAAGAATGTTGTATTGTAATTCAAAAATGTGTTCAGTATTGCAACACATTACACACAGGCTTTTCTTTAATGATTGTCATAATTCTGGACTTAATAAGTTTGTGTGAGAGAGTATGTGGTATGTGTGATGTGATTATGTACATACCATGCATCCTCGATACTCGTGGGGGTTGCGTTCTATGACCCCTAGCGAGTAACAAAAAATCGTGAGGTTTTGACTCTCTACATATACTGTAAACTTATTGTGAATTATTTGTCATAAATGTTTTCTTTACTACTTTAAATGAATGATACAATAATAAAATAATAGTTTTTCAAAAATTTGTATGTAATTTATTAGTCGCAAACTCTGTTTTGAAATGTCACTCCGAACTTTCGAGGTCGCAAGTGTCAAAGTCGCGAGTATCGAGGTTCCACTGTGTGTATGTGTGTGTCTGTGTATGTATTTTGTTTGTATGTTTTTAATTTCCATCGAGACAGTCAGAGACTTGACTGTGTGTGAAAGTTTCAGCGTATTCTTCAGGACAGTTTATAGATAAGATCCCTACGAGAAATGTATCTAATGGAAAAAAATTCCCATCCGTCATAATCAGCACCCACATTATTTCCATAGTCTCATCAGATAAGTTTCACTTTCCTACATGCAGGTGTAGATGTGACCGTAAGAGTGGGGAGGTTACATCATCATTTTTATTTCATTTTTATTTTAAATTCAACCAATTCCATATATTTTTTTCTTTTCTATTTACATTTTCAAGGCCTTTTTATATGTTTTAAATATAGTTGTGGCCAAATAACATCTATAAATGACTAAGTATTATTCTTTATTGCTATTCTTTAAGCAGCAATATTAATACAATTTATATCAATTACAAATCTTATATTTGGATCTAATTATATGATTGAAAAACCAACAGAAAATAAAAACTGGTAAATATTGCACAATAGATTGAATACAAAACAATCTTCCTATATTTTATATATAAACAGACATTATTTATGTTCTTGTTTTGTCAGGGTGCAGCCTGATCTGTCCTGACCTCTGCTTTATTTTCTAATAACCTTGAGCAGCATAAGCCAGCTCTGTTCTTTCTTTCTTTCTGTCTGTCTGTCTGTCTTTCTACATATCCAATGTTCAGCACTTGTAGGAAAATGGTAATTTGAAACTCTTGGTAACATAATAATTTCTTTATATTTGGCCCCACAATAAACCAAAGAACTGAGTAAATGATGAGAATTAAAACCATCATGATGTTGTGAAGTGTTTATATAATACAAACCTGATTCCAAACAAGTTGGGACACTGTACAAATTGTGAATAAAAAAGGAATGTTATAATTTACAAATCTCATAAACTTATATTTTATTCACAATAGAATATAGATAACATATCAAATGTTGAAAGTGAGACATTTTGAAATGTCATGCCAAATATTGGCTCATTTTGGATTTCATGAGAGCTACACAGTTCAAAAAAGTTGGGACAGGTAGCAAAGAGGCCGGAAAATGTACATATAAGGAACAGCTGGAGGACCAATTTGCAACTAAAAAAAAAAGCCTTTCAGAGTGGCAGTGTCTCTCAAAAGTCAAAATAGGCAGAGGATCAACAATTACCCCAATGCTGTGGTGAAAAATAGTGGAGGAATATCAGAAAGGAGTTTCACAGAGAAAAATTGCAAATAGTTTGAAGTTATCATCATCTACAGTGCATAATATCATCCATTCCAAAGATTCAGAGAATCTGGAACAATCTCTGTGCGTAAGGGTCAAGGCCGGAAAACCATACTGGCCCTTAGACGGCACTGCATCACATACAGGAATGTTACTGTAATGGAAATTACAACATGGGCTCAGGAATACTTCCAGAAAACATTGTCAATGAACACAATTCACTGTGCCATTCGCCGTTGCCGGCTAAAACTCGATAGGTCAGAAATGAAGCCATATCCAAACATGATCCAGAAGCGCAGGGGATTTCTCTGGGCCAAGGCTCATTTAAAAAGGTCTGTGGCAAAGTGGAAATCTTCTGTGGTCAGACGAATCAAAATTCTTCTTTAAAAAAAAAAGTAATTTTTGAAAAACTGGGAAGCCATGTCATCCGGATTAAAGAGGATAAGGACAACCCAAGTTGTTATTAGCGCTCAGTTCAGAAGCCTGCATCTCTGATGGTATGGGGTTGCATGACTGCATGTGGCATGGGCAGCTTACACAGGAAAGGCACCATCAATGCTGAAAGGTATATCCAAGTTCTAGAACAACACATGCTCTCATCCTGACGTCGTCTCTTTCAGGGAAGACCTTACATTTTCCAACATGACAATGCCAGACCACATACTGCATCAATTACAACATTATGGCTGCCGGGTACTGAAGTGGCCAACCTGTAGTCCAGATCTTTCACCCACAGAAAACATTTGGCTCATCATATTGAGGAAGATGCAACAAAGAAGACCTAAGACAGTTGAGCAACTAGAAGCCTGTATTAGACAAGAATGGGACAACATTCCTATTCCTAAACTTGAGCAACTTGTCTCCTCAGTCCCCAGATGTTTGCAGACTGGTATAAAAAGAAGAAGGGATGCCACACAGTGGTACACATGGCCTTGTCCCACCTTTTTTTTATAGATGTGTTTATGTCATGAAATTTAAATTCAGCTTATTTTTTTCTTAAAATGATACAGTTTAAACATCTCAGTTTAAACATTTGACATGTCATCTATGTTGTTTTCTAATAAAATACTGAAATTTGGAGCTTCCACGTCATTGCATTCTGTTTTTATTCACAATTCTTTGGAATCGGGTTTGTACTTTATTTTGATATTCAATATGAAGACTATAGCTCCTTTTCATCTCCAGCTAATAACAATGGCAAAGCATTTATCTTGTAAATCAAATATGACTATGCTCTCAATCACAGGTGTTCGATGGTCATCTATCCAAGCGCAGCTCAAGGCCAGAATACGCAGTTCTGCATTTGTGTATAAAAAGCCATAAAACCTATTTAACCAGTAATGACTCAAACCTGAAATTAGGTTGAGCTTGAAAAGTTCAGTACTGACAAGTTAATGGACATAATATAACCCTTAACAAACAATGAGTTAAAAACAGGATTGTAGAAGCTATTATTATGTATATATTATTTTAAGTTTCTGTTATCAATTAATCTGTCAGTTCTCCTGACTTAATTATATCATAAATGGATCATTAGAAAAACTTTGATATAATGTGCCTTAATTGAAAATCGATTCTTGGTTAGAGGATCAGTACTGAAATTGGCTTTGCCCACATCAGAACGGTTGATTCCAGAGATCTCTCCAAAGCAACCCAATAAGTATGTAGGTATTCGGTTTGTTTATATGATGTATCATTTGATGCTGACAGAAAACATTGTGCTGCTGAAAGCATGAAATTGGAATACTTCAGTATTTATGTTGAAAATGGGAATCTAGTGCAATTAGCAAAATATGATCTGCGTTTCATTTCATAAATAAAGATTTGATGCTTCTGACACCCCTGTGCACAACACTGACTGTCCATCATACCTATTTTTCATTCCTGCTCAGGTTTGGAAACTTTATTTAGATACACATTTTCAATGGGATGGATAGCTAATATGTACATAGTCAATACACTGCTATTACAACTGCAGTTTTTAGATACAAAACATTTAATGCTCATTTTGAAGCTCTGAATAATCTCTCAAAGTAAACGTAAAGCTTGACAATGTTACTGAGAAATGTATCCCATCGCACGGTTTGATCAGTGGTAATAATAAAAATGATGTGGCAAACTAATATTCATAAGGACCAAAGCTTTTTCAAATGCTGTGTCTTTATACAATGACGATCACGTTATCTATTTAATAAAGGCTACTAGACACCACATGACATGATACGATTTTAGCTTTATTTCTTGACCAAGTTGCAGAAGACCACATGACGGATTTGCTCAGGGAGCACGTATAATTACAAGAATGCTAAACATTTCATTTTCACTCGATCACCACAAGTACAAATGATTAACCTAAAGAATAAATAAAGGGTGTGTTCAACACTGTTTATTCCCAGAGAACATAAAAATGGGATGATCATTATATAATATGATCGTTGTTTAAATGTAAACAATTATGAATTATGCAAATGCACACGTACAGCTGTATTCGTGCATTTATTTGGTTTTCTAAAAAAAAAAAGCCTGTAATGCTCTCCTGGCTATATTGTCCCGATTCTTCTGAATGGCAAACACAGTGCATACAAGTCTCCTTTCACTGCAGCTGCACCACCCGCATATCTCTAACCCTAACCTTAACCACCAGCATTTCTCATATCTCATATCTCTAACAGTAGCATAGATATTAACCTCATAAAATGCCCCCTGGGTAAAGAAAACAGACACCCAGTTTCTATAAAAGAGTATCAAAAAAAGAGAACAGAGTATTGGGAATAATTGAATACATATTCATGGACAAAGATATATTGAATTAAAAAAAAAATTGAAATAAAAAATATATTTTAAAACATAAGTTAGTGATCTAGTTTACTCAGCAGAGGGATAAATATGACAAGAAATAAAAGACAAAAGCCATGACCCTAGATCACTGTTTATATTGTGCAGGACAATTTGACCATTTGTGCATAACTATTTGCTTAATTATTCTGCAGGCCATGGTATTATGCAAACCTCTTATTTTCCTATTGGTTTCTGTTTGGCCAACAGTTGGAAAATAAAACCTAAGAAAAGAATATTTACAACTATTCTCTACTTCCTCTGTATAAAGCCAATACGTCTTCACTATGCAAATCAAGTGAATCAGGTAGAAATGAACTTTCTAGAATTGGAATGCGGTCTGTATATACATATTCGCTCGTCTGCCTTCACAAGCAAATTAACTTTAATATAATGTTGGCCATTTGCAGCTATAAAAGCTTCAACTCTTCTGGGAAGGCTTTTCACTAAGTTTAGGAGTGTGTTCATGAGAATTTTTACCATTTCTTCAGAAGCGCATCTGTGAGGTCAGACAGTGATGTTGGACGAGACCGCCTGGATCACAGTCTCCGCAAAATATATTCTAAAGCCGTTCTATCGAATTGAGGTCAGGACTTTGTGCAGGCCAGTCAAGTTCTTCCACACCAAACTCACTCATCCATGTCTTTATGGACCTTGCTTTGTGCACTGGTGCGCAGTCATGTTAGAATAGAAATGGGTCGTCCACAAACTGTTTCTACAAAGTTGGGTGCATTAAATTGTCTAAAATGTGTTGGTATGCTGAAGCATTGGGAGTTCCTTTCACTGTAAATAAGAGGCCGAGCCCAACTCCAGAAAAACAACCGCACATAATAATCCCCCCGCCACCAAATTTTACATTTGGCACAATGCAGTCACCGTTCTTCAGGCAACCGCCAAACCCAGAGTCGTCCATTGGATTGCCAGACAGTGAAGCATTATTTCATCACCCCAAAGTCACTGGCGATGTGCTTTACACCACTGCATCCGATGCTTTGCATTGCACTTGTTGATGTAAGGCTTTGATGCAGCTGCTCGACCATGGAAAACCATTCCATGGAGCACTCTAAGCACTGTTCTTTAGCTAATCTGAAGGCCACATGAAGTTTGGAGGTCTGTAGCTATTGACACTTCAGAAAGTGGGTGACCTCTGAAGGGCTCTGCATGCCCAGGTGCATGATTATTTACACCTGTAACCATGAAAGTGATTAAAATACCTGAATGGTATCATTTGGATGGGTGAGTAAATACTTTTGGCAATATAGTGTATATACATATATGTTCGGCCAAACTTGGCAACAGAAGTGAGTACACCTTAAGTGATAACAGCTGTAAGTTGTGTAACCATGCAAAGCCACTTGTCCTAATCATCATGTTTTTGTCTGCTTGACAGGACCATGCACAGTTGTGTATTTTGTATAAGAGCAGTTAAAATTTGGTGCTTTGAATACAATTCTCTCATACTGTTCAACATGGCACCTCATGAAAAAGACTCTCAGAGGATTTGAGAATTAGAAATGTTGCTCTCCACAAAGATGGCCTAGGAAATAAGAGGATCGGAAACCCCCCGAAACAGTACAGTACAGTTACAGTACAGTGGCCAGAGTCATACAGAGGTTTTCCATCAAAAAAAAGTTGAGTCCTCATGCTGTGCCTCAGGTGCAGATGCTGCTTCAAAACACAGATACATGAGTGCTGCAGCATTATCAGCACTCGTAATTTACGTAATTTAATTCAATTCAATTCGTTTTTATTTGTATAGCGCTTTTAACAATAACAAAGCAGCTTTACACAGATAATGTGGTGATAAAAAAATAAATATGTGCTTTATAAGTAAGTTTGTCCCTGATGAGCAAGCCGGTGGCGAATGTGGCAAGGAAAAACTCCCCGAGATGGCATAAGGAAGAAACCTTGAGAGGAACCAGACTCAAGATGGCTCCTCATCCTCGTCTGGGTTGCACCGAATGTCCATTTTTTGCAGATATGCGAGGTTGCGTGGTGCAGTGATGGTGATCAGAAGCAAACTGTAGTCCTGAGTCAGTGTAGCAAACTGTTGACATTAACTACAGTCCAAATCCATCCTCAAAGTTCCCGTTCTTACTCCGGAATTCCCAGATAGAAGCCTTAGAATTATTTTAGAAAATTAACTATTTGGAAAGTCTTATATGCACACAAACAAGTTGTAATGTGATTGTTGTTACCAATTTGATTTAATTAAAAACTGTAACATTTTTTTTTTTACTTGCCATTGGTTTGGTTCTTTTAGTACACACATGTTATTCAAATAATGTAAATGTAAATATAAATGTTGTGCATTTACAAGGCATGGAAATAATAAACTGGATTTACAGCCTGTCATATTAAATAAGCATTGCAATCCCTTGGGTCATATTAATACACATGCAGTTTGGTTCTATTCATATGTACAGTATACACAGGAGTTTGTTGTGACTATAAACCCAAACATGACTGATGGGATCATAGCACTTTTTTTTTTCTCATATTAGATTAGTTCAAGGTACATGTACAGAGACAATCAATTGCAGTATATCGTGATTAAGTGAGAAACGAAAGAAAATCATAGTTTTAACATAAAGTCTATTTTGATGCAGTCTAAAAGTTTAAAAGCAACTGTAGTCCTCAGTCATTGTATTCTTCGGGCAAATCCAATAATAATATCTGTAGGAGTTTCATATGAAAACTAGAGTCAATATTTACACCAAGGTCCGATAAACCAGAATGGCCACCCAGAGTTATGCTTTAAACAAAAAACTGTTAGATTCATGTGGTCTTATACAAATTATTCTGTCTTGTCAAAATTAAATAGAAGGAAGATAATAAGCCACAAGTGTGTAATATCTTTTACACATTATTAAACTAGTGTCTCTCATCAAGTTTTGCTGAAACGTACAACTATTTAAATCAGCATAACAGTCGAAGCCAATAATATGTTTGAAAATGTTAGAATAATAATGAATTAATAATTAATCATTATTCCGAAATAGCATATATAATAAAAGAGGCTCAAATCAAACCTTGTGGAACGCCGCACCTGTTAAACATCTAGTCTCATTGTTTTTAAGACAGGTGCGTGTTCTTTTTGTTTATATGCAACAAACTAGGTAAGAGAAAAAAAACACATTAGTTAGACCGTGAATAACTGAAAGAAAGTTCTGTTTTATAACACAACAACTTATTTAAGACATAAAACAGGAGAGTAGATGTTCTCAGAAAGCCTCACACCCACAGAGAAACATGCAGGTGGAAGCTTAATGTTTTAATGTTGTTTTGCAGCCGGGGATATTGGGGACTTATTCCAGGGGGAAAGCAATACTCAACCAACATGGCTACATTTTATAACTTAAAGCTCTGTAAGCATTATTCAGTGAGTAAACAGTCAGCTGGAGTATTATCTATCATGGAATGTCCTGCCCAGTCATCAGACCGAAATCCTTTTGAACTTCTTTGTAATGAACTGGATTGCGAGGTCAGAAGGAAATAACTAGTGTAGAACACCTTTGACAAATTTTACAAGAGGCATGGCTGTGTTTTAAGTATAAGTGGTACAGCTGAATGTTTGTTGAAACTAAATGTCCAGTTGGCAGAAGTGTGTAAAGCTGTTATTTGTGTTAAGGGAGGATTTTTCAATGAAAATAAAGGTAACATCTCTACATTTATAAAATCTTTTTTTTTTGACAAAGTAAATCTTAAGACTGTTAAAGTACCTAATTTATAGTATAGAAACAAAAGGAACATGCACATGTCTCTCTCTCTCAAAAAAAAAAAAAAAGAGGAAAGAATTTCGAAATTTTGACTGCTGTTAACCAGATCTGGGCAAGGAAAACTTAACTTTCTTCTCCTTCTCCTTAACCCCTTAACACAGATTTTTAATCTATCCAGGATAGTAGTATGACCAAAATCCAACACTAAGGTCAAGCAAATACAAGTAACTAAACGCAACCCTAATCAGAATCCAGTAGTTTGTCATTTACCACTTTATCCAGTGCTGAATCTGTGATACGATGAGGCGTTTACCCTGACTAATACATTTCAAGAATGTTATTACTTTGTAGGTATAACCTTATCTGCTGTTCTTTTTTTTTAGGCTTATGATAATGAAGGAATGTCTGACATCCTTGAAAGCATACTTGTCTATTGTATTTAAATCCAGGTTGTTCTAAAAGAAGATTTGGTTGAAGCCACTCAATGTCCTGATTTAATATACATAAATACTGCAAATGGGTTGCAGCCAGTATATAAATATCAGTATGAATTATACTTATAAACCTAAAAAATGCCTTGTAAGCATGCTGTTTGTGTTGGGAGAGTGAAGGGAGGTTCACTTTAATACCTCTTGATGTTTGGGAACTTTTCCAGCCTAGAACATTCATGCCCATGAAACCTTACAGTTAACTCCACTTAACCTCACTACTCAGCAATCCATCAGCAAGGGACCTAATTTACAAATCTCTTGCCTTGTGGTTAACGGGCTCAAGTTAATGTGAATAGGGGCACTATGTGTGAATTTATGTGCCAGATACATCTGCTTTTTGGAGCGTTAAGGGGTCGCAATGAGATTATATGAGTGGATATTGTTTAAAAACTCAGTGTGGTTATTTTTTTTCACTTATTTGGATTCAAATGGATTTGACCTGATCTATTTATTTATTGTTTCAAATCTCAGTTTATTTTTTTATTTATTTGTCTCTTTGTCGAGATCCGGGTTAACTCAACCAGGGAATACATTCCCTCCCATTAGGACTTGCCTTTTCTCCCAATGTTTGCTCTTAATTGGTGTGTTCATGTGTCTTCGTGTCCATGTTTGCCAGGCTGCCATGGGGACCAGGATTCATTGTGTCCCTGTAGGGAGGGTTTTTGTACCTAGCAATTCATCTTTATATATGGCTACCTCACACCACAGGAAATTGTGGAGCAATTACTTCACTGCATGCATCAATACAATCACTGGCTACTGGAAGCAGTGATAAATGAGCAGCTGCTTCACCTGTTTTGTCATGAATACATATAAAATGTTAAGTAACTATTGTCAGGTATGTCATCTGGTGGAAATTAAAATTGATTTCGCAGGAATTACAGAACTGAATGAATCCCAGAGGTGTGTCCAGGACCTCCTCTGTCCTTCACCCATTCCCAAAGTACAGCACTGCATGTCACAAAGGTGTTATTCTAGAGACGCCAGCCTCACTAAAGGAGATGAACAGTGTGGCCTTTGTGTGAGACGCACAAAGCCGGACCTGTGTGAAGCTAGTTAATGTCCAGGAGGCAGGCCAAGGGCATCTGAGCAATGCCATCGCCCCCAGTCTGTGTTCACCTGCCCAGCTACTTAGCCCAGATACTCACCTCTTTCATATTGAACTATACGTATCTTCTAGTTTAACAACCCATACTATGTGGTATTAAAACAAATTCACTGCTTGTCGCTGAGGCTGTGATGAATGACCAGGAATAACAAGCAAAAGCTGAGCTGTGTTTTGTTTACTGTACTATTCATTAAGCCATGAGAATTTATAGTTTTATATATATGTATTACTAATATAACCAATATAAACCAATATGCAAACCAGTATACCATATAGTACCAAAAATGTAAAACATTTCAAAGGATAAAATCTTTTGTATATTTCATATTCTATATGTTCATGTTGGATTGTTCTAAATACACTTATTGAACACTGTGAACATGCTCGTACTGAACATCCTTTCAACACAATTGTACTGTTTGACATTATAGTATACAGTTGTGGAAAGGTTTATTTATTTATTTATTTATTTATTTATTTATTTATTGTATCTGATTCCTTATACAGATGAAGTGGAATTGAGTTGGACATGAACACTTTGAATATGACCAGAACATATTCTCTGCATTATTTTATCTTTGTATTGTCTAAACCAAAAACAAACTAGAACAGAATAAACAGGATAATATTATGAATTACTGATGCATACTCCAGTGTGGTTACTGTGTTACTATGTATAGAAAGTGTTGAATGATGCAGTACATTGTATTATTGTCCAACTTGTTGACTCAGTTGAGTGAAAAAGACTTGGCCCTGTAGTTGAAACTGGGTAGGGCTGCATTTTCTTTCTTAAGATATAAGCCTTAGTCAGACCATGTCATACAGAGCAAACTCATTTCTATTGACTGGTGCTTTAATGGATATTTTTAGAAAGCAGCTTTAGAGAATAAAGCCATATTTACAAGGTACTAATACAAAGAAAATTCTTGACCTCTTCCTGGTACCACACATAATTTAGCATGAGATCATCAGTGCCACTCTTCTCTGATTTTCATTTTTACGACTAAGCAATAAATAACAGAATAATATACAGTATTATCGTAATGTTTGTGGCGTGTGAATGCTTTTTAGACCATCAGCAGTATAAAGGGTTTAAAACACGTACAGTGGAATGTGCCAACTGTGTCAGAAAGTGTGCCAGCCAAAGAGCATTCCCATTGACTGTGAGGATTAATGCTTTAAAAAGAGCTTTTGGCTCTCTCAGTCTGATGACATGCTTTTGTTTCTGAATACGTGACCCATCAGTAAAACCCTTTAATCCATGTTTTTACATTAGACTTCATTTGAAGACTGGTCGATTCACACCTACTCCTGGCTGCCCTGTGGCGCTATGGGAAATACCTGCCTGAGGTAAGCTGAAGATGGTTCCCAAGGCAACAGCTAGGGTGAGAAATCTAACCCAGAGGGGCACCAAGGACTTTTGAGCTGCTGTATGTGTGTGTGAATCTTGTTTCAGAGCATTCTGTGATCTGAAACACACACACACACACACACACACACACACACACACACACACACACACACACACATGCCATACATAGTTACTGATTCACACATGTAATCTTCTTTTCAAGGGCTCAGAGAGGGTCTCAATGTGTTCCACCAGAGATAGTGGTTTTACAAAGAATGGTTTGTACTCATTTACAGATAACTCTAGTTTAACACCATAATAATACATTGTTTAAATGTGTCTAAATAAAAAGAAATATTGTTTTTGTGTCCTTAACAAGCAGATGATATTGCTCTGGAAATAAAGCTAAATAAATGTGTGTAAAAAGTTGTAATTTTTCCCTATAGATATACTGCAAACATTAATATAACCTGCTTATCTCTAAAAGTGAAGTTTATTGTGTAGACTAAATTTAAATAATAGACAAAAGATCCTAACTGACAACATTTCAAGATTCACATGTAGGAACCCACTTTGTTTGATAAAAGATACACATTTGTACTGTTTTATTGGAAAATGCAAATGAGCTCTGCATATCTGAGATAAAAACACACCTGTCCACACCCCAGCCATCTGTCAGGTGATGGAGTCTGGAGTCAGAAACACAATGATAATACCTAGACATCTACCTGACAGATGATTCATAATAGTGATGCTTCATTTTATGGTGAACAAACCACAAACTTTAGTATTAATATACCATAAGCAGCATTGAACACGTATTTTACACTTTCATTCCTTTTTTATAAGAAATTATCTAATGATCAGTGTTCATACCATTCATGAATCAAACAAGGTCCACAAAGAGCAGTATGGAGCACCACTTAAACATTTGCTTTAACATTTGACAACCTGCAAACATCATGGTATTGTTGATAGCATTGACACCTCTCATTTTTAGGTTCCCTGGTTTCATCCTGAGCTTGTGGTATTTGGAGCTTCACATGCTCTCCTTGTGTGCATGTATGGTTTTTCAAGTTCGCTGGTATCCACCAAACACCCAAACACACGCACGTAGGATTGGCGATGCTACAATGCCCCTAGGGGAGAATGTAAGCCTGAATGAAGTCCTCTTTGTGCTCAGTGTTACTGGAATTGCCTCCGGATCCACTATAACTCAGAATAGGATCAGGCAACTGAATAAATGAATAATTTATGTGGAGCTATTTTACTCATAGATTGAATTAACCTTAGTCATTGTCATAGCCATTGTCAATGTTTATTAATGTCAATATTTGTATGATTAACAATAAAAACGTGTTAAAATTACTTTATTACGAAACTGTTAATGCTGGGTTTAATGGTTTGTTCGTTTAAATAATGCAGCCAATCTTAAAGTAAACCTCACTCATAACATTACTGTGCATTGCAGGGTTTAGACGGCATTTCTGGCATTTGTCAGACACCTGTATTTATATTGACTTACAATTATCTCATTTATACAAGTTTTCATAGGCATGAAAGATTGATTTTTCTCGTGTGTGTTGTGAGTAAACCACTCCATTCAAAACTAATTCCATAGAAACAATCAGTTAGAACAGAAGATTGAAATTCTTTCTTAAGGGTCAAAATGTAGGGTCAGTTATGATATGGCGCCCCTGGAGCACAGAGGGTTAAGGTCCTTGCTAAATGTCCCAAGAGTGTCAGCAATTATTTGGAATTGAAAAAATAAATTATTTATAGGCAGTTGACTTTAACATATTGATTTTGTGCTGACTCTCATTTTATTTTAGAAGAAGAAGAAGAAAAAGAAGAGAAAAATATATTTATAATTCTTAATATTAATAATTATAATAATAAACAATAATAACAAATCTTTTAACATTCACTTGACTGAGAAGGCTGACTCATTGTCAACGCTGGTGGTCAAGAATAAGACACAGGTGCCCAATTGCAGCTAATTTTTCATCTAACTTTTTACCTGCTATGCCATGGACCAGCCTGAAGCAAAGATTTTGACTCAGTGGCACAATACAAATTATAGGCAGCAGCATGAGCGGGCTACAGGTCCCCAGAGATTCTGTAAGTCGTTTCTATGGCCATGCTTGTCAAGCATGAAGACCTGTGGGAGTAGATGACTGCCACTCTCTCACACACACACACACACACACACACACAAACACTACAAAGCTCCAATGGAGGATTAAACATTAAAACCTGCTGTCAAAGGGCTGAGCACTTCAAAGAGCCTGTGTTATTAAAGGAAAGGAAAGTATTTTCCTTTTCCATATGCCAGATTGGTTTAGGCAATATCCCTGTCAGAACTCAGCAGATTCAGAATTAGCAATGAGCATTTAAAGGGAAAATGTATTCATGCATATGTGTGTGTGTATGTCTGTATTTTTGCATATGTGTATGTACAGTATTTAGTATAAGAACTCGTTAAATCAAAACATATCAAATCAAATTTAATTTGTCACATACACATGTAGTGAAATGACTGTTTTTTTTTACTGTTGAACATGTGATTAGAAATAGAATATAAAAACGAAATACAATAAAGAAAAAATATATATATAAAAGTATAATAATAACTTATGATAAAACAACGTATTTACTTTACTGTAAGAAGCTGCTCCTCATTCTTTTTGTTTGCCTTCAAGGAATGGAAGCATGTATGTATGTAGGGATGGATGTATTTTTACGTGTATGTATAGATGGCTGCATACTGTATATGTATGTATGCATGCATGTGTGTATTTTTATGTGTGTATGTACGTTTATTATGTTTGTATACATGTATATATTTATGCATGAATGTATGTATGAATAGATTTATGCGTGTGTGTATTTTTGTATGTATGTATGTATTTCTGTATGTATGCATGTATGAATGAATGCATGCATGTGTGTATTTTTGCATGTATGTACAGATGGCTGGATGTATGTACGTACGGTGTGATAGATGCATGTATGCATGGATAAATGTATGTATGCATGAATGTATGCATGTATGTTTTTTTCATGTACGTATCTATAAATGTATAGATGGATCAATGCATGTGCATATTATTGCATGCATACATGTTTGCATGTATGTACGAATGGATGAATGCATGAATGTATGAATGGATATGTGTGTAGTTGTCTATTTGTAATAATCTATTTAATAAGCAAACAAACCAGATCAGATTTTCAAAAAGCTATTTGAATGTCATAATAATAAGTAAAATGTTGGTTGATTAAGAATGACAGTATTTATTTGGAATAGTACTTTGTTAGTACTGACAAACAGTAGTAAAGGACTATTTTGCTGCAAACCAAGAAAACGGAAAGAAATAGATGTTGAAAATGAGGCACAACTACATTACCTTCATATACTTCACCTTTTCTGACCTCTTCTGGGTAAATGTGGTATTGCAGCGTGCTGCATTCCCCGCCCACTAGGCGTGCGTCATAGCACGCTGATTGGTCACCGCAGCTGTACGTCTCAGAGAAGGTCATGTTTATGGTACCAAAGTAATGGCGGATCTTGCACAAAAGAAGCACAAGCCAGGTACCTTATACCGATATACAGGCGTGTTTCAGTCTTCGGA
Organism: Silurus asotus; assembly: GCA_024362625.1. Classification (NCBI taxonomy): domain Eukaryota; kingdom Metazoa; phylum Chordata; class Actinopteri; order Siluriformes; family Siluridae; genus Silurus; species Silurus asotus. The sequence continues at coordinate 7,741,261 of MU551603.1, forward strand.
AACATTGTCTTTTAACACGATACAGTGCTGCAGGTTTAAGTGGGGTTTTAATTGTGTTTCTTTATTTGCAGGATGTCTCTAAATAACGCGTCACTGTGTTTACAGAGGGTCTGTATCATTTCCTTATTGACTAATCAAACTACAGTATTTATAAGTTTTAACCATTTTTATTACCAGAAACCTTGCAATTCTAATTCATACTCTAACCATACAATTCATACTGTATGACATCATTTATAACCTCATTTAAACCTTTTAATTGGACTTGTATGGTACAATGTATTGAGATCTTGAGTATTACCCTCTGAGACACATCTGGAATTTGGATTGTTGTATTTTTTCTTACAGTTGTTCCTCTTCAATTTGGGGCACATAAGGAAGAAATCCTTCTACACCCATACCATATATTCCCAAAGTGAACGTCTGTACTGTAGTCTTCATGGCTTGCAGTGTAACAGTGGGGATTTATGCACTTCGCCCTCCCCATGTGCTTTAAGTCAGAGTCGGACAGATGCTCCAGATCCTGATCCTGGTCCTCCACCTCCTCCGACGTGCTGCTGCATGAGCGGCTGTCATAACTGCGTGTGGATCGAGTATGCTGCAGAGCTGCTGAAGTACTACGGCGATGGTAAAGAAAAAGCACTGGCTGCCATCGAAGACAGTGTTCTTGATGAAAACCTCAAGGCTTACCTCAAAATGGAGATCAGGCTACTGAAGAAATAGTGATTTTCGTACTACACAGTATATATTCCTTGAACGACTGAAGTTTCTTTTTTTTTAGCGGTCATGGGGTGGAAATAGGGATGACACCTCTTACGCCAGATTTGCTTGCAACACGATTGGGTTTTTAGAGGTCGATTTTTAGGAGCCTATGAATTTGCAATACCGAAACTATTGTAATGTTTTTTTAGTATCGTCTCCAGTCCCGGTTCCGATTGTGAATGCATAATAAATGTGTTGCACAATTGCCTATGTTGTAATAAAATTTTTAGAAATGGAAAATGTAAGTTGCATTTATACATTTTGGTCATCACACTCGAGATGAACACTTGAAGTTTAGGGGACTCAGAACCACCAGCACAAAAGTTCACAACCATTAATTCCCTTGTAATACTAAAATAAAAAGATGCATATGTTTGTAAATAATGGAAACAGTAAATAAATTAAAGATGTTCAGGGTGTCATGTATCTGATAAATGCTCTAAATCACAGATACCCAAAATAGAGCCTGTGGGCCGAAGTTGGCGAGTGGTGAAATTTGGTTTGGTCCACCATGCTATATATGGAAAGTGTAAAAAAGGGTGGTGGGGAGGTGCTATTTGGAGGAAGAAGGCCAAGGAAGAGGTTTATGGATGTGGTGAGGGAGGACATGCAGGTGGTTGGTTTGAAAGAGGCATATGCAGGGGGGTATGGAGACGGATGATCCACTGTGGTGAACCCTAATGGGAGAAGCTGAAAGAAAAAGAAGAAGAATGACCAGGTTCATGTTATCATTAGAGTTCATTAAATAACAGGATAAATTTTTTCTCATTGTGTTATAAGTTTCCCTGAGCTATAACTTTAAAAATATACCTGCATTCATTATGCAGTTGACACAATAATGTTTTCTATTTATTTATTTAAGTTTAAATATGAAAACAAATTTAGAGGAACCATGGCAATTTTAATAAAAATGTTTGGTATGCCCTGGAACACTGAAGTACATTAGGGAAATGTATATAAAATGCTGACTTTGACTGTTCCTCAACCTCAGCTACATCTTTTGAGAAATGGGACTGCAGGACTGTTTCATAAGCATGCTTACACTCCTGCTTTTAAACTTGTTTTCTAGTGGATTTAGCTTGTTCTATTCTGCTATTGCTTTTACTGAGTAGTTACAATGGGTTAATAAATGAGTAATGCATCATGAAGCTACCACTGTTCATTGCAACAAATTTGGCGTTTCTTTCTCCTGCTTTCTTCTGCAGAATATGTTACACCCTTAAACACAGGTTAACATGGCACACATTTAATTTTAACAATATCATTTTTGAGTTCAGATACTTTAAAAAGGATTATGTTTTTAAATACCTATTTATTATATATATATATATATATATATATATGGATGCAGTAGCATTACATTTTCTCTCTAGGAGACAGGGATGTTGTTCACAATGGCAGTATTATCAGTACATTTAATATACAAAATATAGGTCCAAGCACTTGTATTTCATTGAAGATGCTCATATGTCTGAAACTGCTAGTTTTCCTATTTTACTTGTGTGGATCTGAAAGCAAAATGACTGAAACAAATAAAATGTTTTTTGTACAATGAGGACGAAAATAATCCTTACCAAAGCTCATACAATCTACTCAGTTAATTAACGTTGCTCCTTTAATCTAGATGTTTCAAGCAGGATTACTGTGGTTATCTAATGTGCCATCAACCATCATGCTTTGTTTGTGTTTGTATGTACACTTGTGTTATGATCCAAGTGAGAGTAAATGACCTCTACAGGCAAATGCTATTCATCAACAAACCAGTTAGGTCATTTGCACTATATCATATACTGTAGTACCTTTAGAATTATAAGTTATTTAAAACTGTATTGAAATTTGGTTCTGATAACAACATATTAGCAATATAACAACATGACATTTTAACATTATGTACATAAAGTGAACCAGAGTCTATATGTGTGCATAATATCAATCTCTAATATGAAACCTCCACTCTATCTTGAAGATTCTAGAAAATGTGTACCTACAAAGGAATAACGTTCATAAAACTAGTCAGGATTTCGGCCTCATCATAGCACAGAGACAGCGCTGGTTAAAGTGGTAAATGGCCTGCTATTGGCCTCTAATCACGACTGTGTCTCCCTGCTTGTGTTGCTTATTTTTAGTTCTTATTCTTATTCTTAATGCTCTTTGCTAAACTCTAAAAAATTTTGGAATTATGTTAACAGCTTTCTCCTGCTCAAATCTTATCTGACCGATCATTATCAGTTTGTTGATGTAAATAGTGAGTTCTCTACACTCTACACTACTGAGGTCAAGTTTGGTGTTCCACAAGGATCTGTGTTAGGCCCACTGCTTTTTGTTTTCATATTCTAAAATTATTTGTAAACATAAGCATTCGTATTGCTATTCTGATGATACACAGTTGTATATTTCAGGAAAACCAGATGAGAGACATCAACTGAATAATGTTGAGGAATGTGTAAAGGTCATTAGTAAGGTCAAGTCAAGAAGCTTTTATTGTCCTTTCTATCATATAAAGCTGATGCAGTACACAGTGAAATGTAACAGTATAATATGATTAAATATAAGTATAATATGGGTAGTGGAGTGGATTAAGATGAGTAATGAGTGTGTGTTACGTTTAGGTTGTATGGTTCGGTAACACACAGTTTAGTGTGTGTATGTGTGTTATGTACAGTTCAGTTCTCTTATGACCATAAATAAAACAAAGGATGTGTTTATTCCAGTATAAATATTTTTTTTATCCAAATCATTCCACAGACGATGCTATTGTTTTGGCGCCTGATGGCTTGAGGGCAAAAGCTATTGCACTGACTGAATGAGAGGCCCAAATGCTTCAGAACATCTTTTCTAATCATAGAAGAGTTAGGAGTGTGTGTAAAGGGTATGCTGACTCTTCTTGCTGATGAGACCCACCATGGTTGTGTCATCAGTAAACTTGACGATGTGGTTAGAGCTGTGCATTGCTACACAGTCGTAAGTCAGCAGAGTAAACAGCAGTGGGCTCAGCACACAGCCCTGAGGGGCCCCAGTGCTCAGTGTGGTGGTGCTGGAGATGCTGTTCGATCCAGACTGACTGAGGTCTCCCAGTCAGGAAGTCCAGGATCCAGTTGCAGACGGAGGTGTTCAGGCCCAGTAGGCTCAGCTTTTCAATCAGGAGCTGAGGGATGATTGTGCTGAATGCTGGAATGGTCTATGAACAGCATTCATACATAAGTGTCCTTATTGTCCAGGTGGGTGAGGCCCCGTGGCAATAGCATCGTCTGTGGAACGATGTGCTGAGCCCTTCTGCACTCAGCACAAATAATAATAATTTGTACACCCTGTACAAAATGTTTACAAACCAGTTTCTCCTCTGTCTAATGCCTTGACTTTTGGTATGGCCAATCCTCTATTTAGAATCACGGTTGTGCCGTGATTGTTTTTTTTCATGAACAGAATGCTGTTTAGTAAGTATGTTGTCTGATTCTCTTTGGAATAGGTATGTATTTCTGAGATCATGTGACTCTTTAATTGCACATTGATAAACCCCTTTTAACTAATTATATGATTTCTGATGGAAACAGAAGTCACAATAACTTGCCTCAATTGGGGTAAGTTTAAATACAATCATTAAATGTATTCTTTTATTAATTTTCTCAGTTGTATTGATATACCTCCACACACACACATGCTCACATATTTATTCAGAACATGCATAAGACATGCGTCAGAGGCATCACTATCCTAATCTGCTGAGGGCTCAGAGAATAAAAACACCTACCGGTGGACTCTTCCTGAGAAAGCCCAGTATAGACATCTACTCCTCCAGCAGACACGGAGACACGTCCAGCGAGCGGTGCTGCACATATTCAGGCTGGCAGTCAGCTGCAGTGGTGAGTAGAGTTTTAGAACCATGTGCAATATTGAGGTGAGGGTTGAAATCTTGCAAGTTATGAAATCACAAATACATTTCTAGAAATCAAAAAACATGAATTTTTTTTTTTATAATTAATTGCAATAGAATTCTGAATAGTGCAATGAAATTCGGCTTTAGACCTCTGTGGATTATAAAAAATTCTAGAAATATGAAATGTTAAGTGAAGTTCTGGAACACTTTGAAAGGATGAAAGAATAGAAAGAATAAAATCTGGTTTCTTGTAAGGATATCCTTTAATTCTATATAGGTGAAACTGAGTATATTTACTTCTTCTAATGTTGATCTGTATTGATGATGCAGCATCAAGAAGCATTGATACTTCATGGCTCCAATGTTCCTGATTTAATTCTGAACTCGGGATAGTGTCTGTATGGAGTTTCATATATTCTCCTCATATTCATTCCTGTGGGTTATCCAGTTTATTCTCCCTTTCCAAAAAATGTTTTTATAGGTTTTGGCAATGCTATTAAACATAGGTCTGAATATGTGTGTGCATGGATTTGCATCACATCCAGTATGTATTCCCACCTTCTGTCCAGCGTGCACCCCGAACATAATAATACTAAATATATATATATATATACTTATTTATTATTAGCAAAATCAAACTTAACATAAAGCATGAAGACAAAATATTCTGTGTCTTAAAGTAAGTAAATCATTAGGACACCAAACGGAACTTTGCTATGTTTCCACACGGACGGTTTTAATTGCCGGATGTTTGCATCATGGTGAATTTTGGTACTCGATTCGAGACTTGGCGCATCAGTAAAATAAATATTTAATGATTTAAAAAAAATTCTGTGGAGTTTCATGATTTCTTTTTTTAATATCTGAGTAAAGAAAGGACATTATAAACATTTGTATGCATTAAAGGTTTGAATTTCGCTTTTATATTCATTTATTTATATTTTTAATAAAAATTGTCAAAAACAAATGTGTGATGCATTAATCATGCCTTAATAATATTAGTGCCAGCAGCAATGACTGTGTTCATTAGTAGAAGATCAGCTCAAGATATTTCATTAGACTCAGCTCTTTTCTGACAGCTTAGTACACCCATCATTGTCCCCTTGTATAATAAGATTAGTTCATGCTATGATCAGTAGCACTATGGATCTTATTAAATGAAGCCCAGGATTAGATTTAGGGTCACCCCTAGGCTGTATTTCTCTCTTAAGCCCCTCCATGAGGCATTCATCTGTAGATTCATTTGACTATGGATGCATGTAGTTCATCAGTAAGAGGATTAGTAATCAAGTCCAGGACAGTTTGCATACCATGTACAGTAAGAAAGGAAGCACTTGATCCCTTACTGACACGTGACATTCTAGAAGATGTGTGTAAATAGTATGTGAGAAATATGACTGAAAATGAATATTACATTAATAACCATACATGATAACCAGTAAGTCACAAAATCCTTGTGCTCTCTCTCTCTCTCTCTCTCTCTCTCTCTCTCTCTCTCTCTCTCTCTCTCTCTCTTTCTCTCTTTAGCTCTCTCTCTTTCACTCTTCCTCTCTTGCTCTTTCTCTCTCAGAGTAGTAATATTAGGCTGAAGCTCTACATCAGGGAGAGAAAACACAGAGGGGAGAAAACACGAAGCACTCACTGTCAGTGGTTTCATCAAAACAACAAACAGCTATGAATCTTGAGCCTCCAAAATCTGAATTCAAGTCAGCCACTCGGGTGTCCGGAGGCCCAGCCACGCCACGCAAAGGCCCACCCAAATTCAAACAAAGGCAAACTCGTCAATTTAAGAGCAAACCACCAAAGAAGGGCATCCAGGGGTAATTCTGATTATTATTATGATTATTTTTTTTACTTCTTCTTATTGTTATTATTATTATAAGTAGTAATAGTAGTAGCAGTAGTAGTAGAAGTAGTCGTAGCACCTTATTTCATTTTATTTATTGGCTTGTATTAAGTTTATATCTCTATTCTGTTGCCCCCCATCAGATTCGGAGACGATATCCCTGGTATGGAAGGTTTAGGCACTGGTAAGTACAATTTCTTTTTACTTCGTCACCTTCTCGTCACACGTCTTGTAGCATCATTTCAATGCTATCTTCCATTTATTCCTGCCTGCTCTCATTCAAAGTCCTTGAGTGCAAATTATATTTTACCCGCAGACAGGTTTTACCGATTGACCATGACTCATTAGAAATGCTATAAGGTAGATTATAAAGGCTTGAGTGTCTCTTCTGGCAAGCTGCTTAGGACAACCTGGAGGACAATGGAAGGCTTTTCAGCATAAGGATGCTGATTCAGTCCAAGGAATAGCTTAATACTACTTTTATGTTCTATGCCTTTTTCATGTGTTTGTTTTATGTTGCTGTAACTGAGATGGAGAAATCTAAACAGATGCTCTAAGACAATAACTGTTGCAGTTATACTGCATTCATGATAGTGTCCATTACAGGCTTTTGGAGATTGTTTAAATAACCTTGTGTGTTCTTACCCACAGACATCACAGTCATCTGCCCTTGGGAGGCCTTCAGCCACTTGGAGCTGCACGAGCTGGCTCAATACGGCATCATCTAAGTCCACCATCCTCTTCACTTTCCACTTTCCAGTCTGCCTCCACCCTGGCTATGGGCTCCAGTCGGTCCATTTATATGATCACCTTATCATATAACATTACAAAAAATGGAAAAACCTAAGTAAAAAAATCAAACAGAAAAACTTCCTAACTGTTCACTTCATGGTATCTTTCTTTTCTGCTCATAAATCACTGAATCTCGGACCAGCATACATACTGAATCTGGTTGTGTTTGATTTATTGTCTCTCAGATCATTTATTCCCTTCTTTCACCATTCCTGTTTCATCTCTTCTCTCCTTGCTTTATCCTCCTTTCTTTTGGAACAGAACTTCAAACTTAAGCAAGCAAAACAGCCTCAAAGTGAGTATCATAAGCATTTACCCGTGAAATGCTAGGCTTCTCATTTCACGTGTCCAAACACCTCTGGGGACATCTTAAAGGGGTAACTTATTTTATTTTTTATTTTTTAAAAGGTCATAATCCTGTGGATATGAGACACCAGCTGACTGACAACGAATCATTTTCACACCATGCATTAAAGAACCGCAAAACACAAATGTGACTGTAGCAATGACTGTGACATGACTCTTCCTTTTTTATTATTAATCTTTTTATACACAATTCTGCACACAGGCTTCAAAATGGTCATGTTTATTTGTATGGTTAGAAGTTCTCTGGAAAAAAATCATACAAGAAAAACAAACTGCCACTTTCTTGGCTGTCTTGCAATCCACCTTATCTGTCTACAGCTTGGTTATTATCGCAGAAATAAAAAAGCCAAAACAAGTCTGAGGTTTGGGTGATTCGACTAGAAGAGGGTTCACTTTTGTCTTATTTAACTGCATGCTTGATTTGTTCCTTTTTCATCTTTCATTCTTTCATCACATTATTGGTTTTTCTCTTTGCATATGACGCTGTCTTTCTGTCTCAACTGTTTTGTCACAAATCCATAGACTAATTTAAACTACATTCAGTTCTTACTAATCGAATGTCATGGCATATTTTATGTGTATATTAATCTGCCATAAACATATTTTATTTGTACACTCTGTGAAGTGAATTGCATGTTCCTTCATCATGGTCTTTATATCTTTCAGACACTGCATTTTGCTGTGTGTATGTATGCAGTCGTGTGTTATTGCATGTAGTCTCATTTGAAACGTTCAGCCTAATTTATCTCCATTTATTTACAGTAGCATGCTGCTATTATCGTCCACACAAACCCTCACAGTACATTTTTGCATAATTTCAAACGGTTAACTCGACACCCTTACTGTCTGTAATCAGTGACTGAAATAACAGTGTTTCTTCTTTACAGGATGAGATCAAAATAAAGATAAAAAAAAAAGGGAAAAAAGTTTGTTAGTTGTCATGTGTTCAGTTTTCCTTGATGTTAATTTACATAAAAGACATATAATAATTAATATAATTTCAATACTGTACATTTTCCATTTGCCTCTTTTTTTCTACAAAATTTGCTTCATAGTTTTATAACGTTCAATAAATATAAGGTTTAATGTATGGTCTGTATGTGTTAATTGTATAATGAATTACAATAAAGCACCAAATATTTCTTAGAATTTGATTTATTTTTTTCCAAATTAAATTAAATAAAATAAAATAGTCAAGACAATCTTAATTATCTGAATTGTATAAGTGCTTACTAATTAATTGATTCATTAATTAAAGGGTTTGATTTTTTCTTCCTCTATACAGCAATGGTTTTGGTCACTAAAAGGGATTTCACCTCTTGTGAAAATTCTTTTTGGGATATTTTTGAATATTTTTGAATCAATGTAAAAATTAGCCAGATTAAGTACATTTTCTGAGGTAATTTGTTTTTGAATAGATAATATAATGATATAATAATTAAAATAGACACCTATGATTTACAGCTATTTTGAACTTTTGTATGTTAATTTTGTCACAGCACGTACATCTGAAAATTACCTGCATATGCAGCAGAGAATGTGCTTTTAATGCCAACTAAGGAAGTATGATCTGCCCCAGAAGCTGTTCATAAGTTCTACACTGCAGTAATTGAACCCTTCCTGTGCACATCCATCATCGTCTGGTTTGGAGCAGCCACAAAACATAGCAGGAACAGACCTGCAGCAAACAGCGAAAACAGCAGAAAATAAAACTTTGGTGCTAGAAGGAATAATCACTAATGGCCCTTCACACCCTGGACACAATCTGTTTTAAATCCTTCCCTCTAGCGGGCGCTACAGAACTTTGTTCACCAAAACGGACACATAAACAGTTTCTTTCCTCAGATAATCACCCTCATTAACAACTAACCCTAATTATATTCTCTGCTTGATATCTATAAGTACTACATTGTAAGTCACTCATCACTTTATCCCCATATGTTACACACACTATTGCTGCTATATATTTTACAAAGGTTCCAAAGAAACTTCTTTATTCTTTATCTTTTATGATGCACATTACTGCTATTTGCACTACCATGCACTATCACACTGATCTGTTATATACTCTGTAAATTGTGTTGTTGTTTTCTTTTATCTGTATTGTCTGTAGAGTCTCATATGGTCTGTGCTGTCTTGTATAGTCTTGTCTATAAGCTAAATGTTTAGTGCTGTTGTTTATGAATGTACTTTTGAGAGTCACCAAGAGCTGGAACCAAATTTCTTGTGTCAACACGTTTGAAAAATAAACCCGAGTCTGATTCTGATCTGGGAACATCATTCAGTAATTTTATTCATTTATGAAACGAACAAACAAACAAACAAACATAAATCATCTTCTTTACCTTTCGGCTGCTCCCTTAAGGGGTCACCACAGTTGATCATCCATACCACTCTGTCCTCTACTACCTGCATGTGTTCCCTCACCACATCCATAAACCTCCTCCTTAGTCTTCATCTTTTCCTACTTTCTGGCAGCTCCATCCTCAGCATTCTCCTACCGATATACCCAATGTGCCTCCTCTGCACATATCCAAACCATCTCAATCTCGCCTCCCTCACCTTGTCTCCAAAATGCCCAACATGCGCCTTCCCTCTAATAAACTAATTTCTAATCCTGTCCATCCTCGTCACTTCCACTCCCTATCTCTAACACACTCTTCATTACTTTGCACTGTTGACCCCAGGTACCTGAACTCCTCCACCTTCATCATCTCTTCTCCCTGCAACCGCACCACTCCACTGCCCTCCCTCTCATTCACACACATGTACTCTGTCTTACTGCTACTGACTTTCATCTCGTCCGTCAACCTGTCCATCACCACTGCAAATGGAAAAGGGCTCAGAGCCGATCCTTGATGCAGTCCCACCTCCACCTTGAGCCAGTCTGCCATTCCTAATGCACACTTCACTGCTGTCACACTGCTGTCACACTGTACATACATGTGTGTGTGTGTATATATATATATATATATATAT
>MU551603.1:7751919-7773210 GCA_024362625.1 Silurus asotus
TATATATATATATATAAAATCGTCTCTCACGAAGACTTTAGTTCTGAAAAAACTACTAACTTCCGGCAACCGTCACAAACACACATAGATTTCTCCCACCCGTTTCCCTGCGTCTGTGTGCGAGACCCTATCTCGTCGTCCCGCCTTTTTCATTATGATTGGTTACCATAATATACCCCAGATCTCTTGTCCAATCATAAAATAGACGACAGACGTAAATGAAACATTAACCAATCAGAGAAGAGAAGGCGGGACTTGCCGGAATGCAGGTGTGAAAACCAATTGTAGAGCGGAAGTGCGGGTTCCACGGTGGCTGTTCTCTTTCAGAGTGCGGAGTTATGGAGTTGAGTTGGACAGACTGGAACCTTTAGAGCCGGCTGTGTAAACGCTCTTATTGTGATCTGAGATAAGGTTTGGGGATCAAAGACCCGCGAGTCAACATGGCGGAGAACATTGTAAGTGTGCGGGTGTTTGTGTGAAAGGTGTTGGGGGGGTGCGGGAGAGTGTGGAAGTGGAAGGTGCAGTTTATTCCGGGTGATGAGGCAGCAGAATTGTTAGCGGGATGCTAGCTGATTAGCGAGCTAACGGTCAGAAAAGTCAGGGCCTGGGGAGGGGTACAGAAGGGGTAGAGAGGGGCAGAGAGGGGTATATGAAGAGTACATGAGGGGTAGAGGGGCAGGAGGAGGAAGAGGAAGACTGACTGGAGTGGATCAGTGAGTGGAGACCCTAAATTGTGTGAATGAACCTGGGCTTCATGTGATTTCTAAGCGAGCAGCAGCTCCTCTCCAGTTAAACTCGTCACTTGCTGAACAACGAGACACCAAATTCCTCCTAACTTACTTTTATTTCTCAGCAACAGGTTCTTATATATTATTTAATATAATAGTATTAAAAATAATAATAAAACGAATAGAAATCATGCCTCTCTGCTTACCCTCTGTCCCGTCACTGCTTATTTCACACTCACTTAAAGGAGCAATACTTCATTTTTAACAATATCATTATTGATTGCTAGAATAAATACATCTAGAGTATGATATCAAATAAAGATTTGGGTCATGGTTTAGAAATAAGTTTATATAAGTGATTAAGAAAACCTGTTTAGATAAATGACTTCTGGTCCAGAAAGCTTGCTTGTGTTTGGATGAGCTTCCTGTCAATCATTTTGTTGTGTCCTCTTCCCTATTGGCCATCATTGATGTTGAGGGCGGGGCTTCGTGTGCATGAGTGGGTGTGGGCTCAAGATGAAGTATTTAACTTTTAATTATTATAGACCTTTAAAGAAACTAATAATGAATCTTACCTGTTGCACCTTTAGTAAACTGATTTGTGTGTTATTTGTTTATTTACACCATTACGCCATGCAGTATTCCTGCAGTATATTTGTTGGAGCACTTATTATTTTCACACTGATGATAACACTCCTGGTTATATTTATAGCGTTTAGAAAATCACAGTAAAATGTCACCTGTGTTTGTCAGGAGGAAATGGGTATGAAATGAAAGCACTTGTGAAGCAACACTTAATTTGGCAAATTACCAATTCATATCTCAACCACTGAATAGAACCTCAATCTGGACACTTCTTTTTTTTCCCCACTGTGATTGATTTATCAGGCGTCCAGTAAAACAAATCCAGTAAACAATGTTCATTTTGTGATCAGTCACTAAAAACATTTTCCACCTGTTTGACTAGCAGTTTTACGGCCATGATCAGAGCTCCGAAGATCATCTAATCCAATATTGGTCCAAAATCAGCTTCCTCCTAGCCAAGCAGATTCTGTTTCCTGTTATATTAAAGATCTGAGACGAGACATCCATCGTGTTTTGAGACTTCACCGTATACAATAATTCTGTTGACCTGATCAGGCAATCTCTCAAATCCAGTCAGATCTTAGTTCAGCCATTAACACATAGTAAGACCTGCAAGGTTTCACCTCATCCCTAAATCACCATGATATTTTTATTGAATTGACTAAAGCAGGTGTAAATTTACTGTAAAACCAGGACTCTCTCTTTTCCATTTTGTTTTAAAATAAGATGCTGCTGGATCTATCGATATACACAGACCAGTCATAACATTATGACCAGTGAGTGAATAACACTGATTCTCTCTTCATCATGGCACCTGTTAGTGGGTGGGATATATCATTGGGCAGCTTGTGAACATTTCGTCCTCAATGTTGTGTTAAAAGGAGGAAAAATAGGCATAAGGATATGAGTGAGTTTGATGAGGGTCAGATTGTGATGGTAGAAGACTGGGTCAGAGCATCTCCAAAGCTGCAGCTCTTGTGGGCTGTTCCCAGTCTACAGTGGTCAATATCTCTCAAAAGTGGTCTAAGGAAGGAGTAGTGGTTACTGGCAACAGGGTCCTGGGCAGCTTAGGCACGTTGTGAGCGAAGGCTGGTCCGTGTCGTCCGATTAAAACAGACGAGCTCCTGTAGCTCAAACTGATGAAGAAGCTAATGCTGTTAATGTTTCGGCAACAAAAGGGGACCAACACAATATTAAGCAGATGGTCATAATTTTCTGCCTGATCAGTGTGTTTTAATTGTTTTTTTTTTAGTGCAAGTTGTCCGAAGCAGATCTGATTCACACTGAGTTTATCAGTACAATATCGCACTGTTTTTGCTTTGGTTTAAATTTTTTGGACAGGATTTTTAATAGCTACAAATGTGAAAAAAGTCTTTTGCATGGTGTGTTAAAAAACTCCAACTAGTATAAAAGTTATTTTGCTCTCCAGCTTTCAACTATGAACTAAAACATAAAATTAATTTTAGTTTTTTTATTAATATAAGATGAGCTACTTATAAAATTGCTATGGTATAATAATTTTTAAAATGACTGAATAAGCACATTTTCAAAGTACGGTATGAGTATGTTTTTGTAACGTTTTTAAAGCGGTTCACTCTTTATTTTGTCTTTATTGCCTTGATGCAGTATGGAAATCAGTCAGTCAAGCATAAAGTAGTACATAGGTATAATTTAACCAAGTTAAGTTTCCTCTTCAGATTAACTGTACAATTAATACGATACCAGTCATGTTGCCGTCTTGAGTTTGTAAAGCAGCGATCAGTGTTCCACGTTGTGTCATGTTCGAGAGTAAGCAGTGAACGTATGCTGTTACACCGGCACAAATGTTCAGTGATTGTGTTAGGAACAGTTCGAGTGTTCTCTCTGAAATAACCCTAAGGATTTAGATTAATAACCTGACATATTTCTTTGCTTTCAGATCATTCGTGTCCAGTCTCCAGATGGGATGAAGAAAATCAGTTCAACCAAGCGTGAGACTTCTGCAGCTTTTCTGAAGAAGGTGTGAAACACGCACAACGAAAACACAGAAGAACTGATTTGGCCATACTTGATTTCCATTCTCGGTTTGAATTTTGATGCTGTGGAGCACCTAAAACTCCTTTATAGACTGTGTAGTGAGTCATAAACATAATGAAATAACAAAAAAAGTTGATTATAGAGATGATTTTGACAGGACAGACTGGCGCATAATTGGTATTTTATTGGGCAGGCAAACAAGCTGTAATTCATGTGAAACTCGGACATCTTAATGATTATCTGTGCATTTACAGTTCTACATGATTTTTTTTTTTTTCCTACAATATCTACAGATCACCATAAGCAGCATTTTCATACATCACTTCAGGACTATGTTTCATGTCAGATCTTACTGCATTATTTTTGAAAAATATTTTGCTTTGTGACCTTTTTTTCCTGACTGTTCCTTTAGTCTTAGTGGATCAGCTGTAAGAGCAGCACTTCTGACATTTCTAGCACTTCTAGCAGCGTAGCTTCTGTGTGCTTACAACAAACTGATTAATTCATGAGAAGTCGGTTTAATAATGGAGACGTGCCACATGCTTCTCTGACACTCACTGCTTTCTTAACAACGGACTTCATGGCAACTCTGTCGTGTGCACGCACTCCCAGCTAACGAAGATTTGCTCACCACCATGATCATATTACAGAGCAGCTATTGTGAGACAAGAAGTGCAAAGATCTTAAAAATGCAGGACCGGGGCAGAATACTCCCACACCAGCATCATCTCCACCATGAGCTTCATTGTCAGTGTATATTTCTGGTGCTTTTCGGGAAGTTGTCTTGGATATATAGCTGTTACACAGAGCATCTGTGATGCGTTAGTGAAAATTGTCTCGTACACACAATTGTGTGCTGATTTCTCTCCGTGGCTTCCAGTGAAATGCAATTTGCATGAGATCAGCTATCGTGTTAATTATATCACGGCAACGCTTTAGCTTGTTTATGAAGTAAAGTGAAGTAATACTGTTATATCAGTCCTCGTATTCGTATGAATTTACGCATATGAGAAGAAGATGCAGCTCTGATTAGTCCAATTAAAGATTCATGCACTGCTGGGTGAATCTGCAGATCAATAGAAAGATCATGTTCTGTATCTGTTATTTCAATAAAGGTCGAGAGGGAATGAGTGATGCGATGCAGGTCCGGCTACGACAAAGTCTCAGCGAAAGGTGTTCTCAAACGCCCGGTCTATTTGAACCTACTTTACATTACTCACGGTTCGAGCGATGGAGAGGCGCAGTGCATTCCTAATGAAATCTGCCTGGATTAAGCCTGCACTCGCATCTCCATTTTGCATATTGCTAAGTGCACTGAGCTCGACAATTCTGAGCGCTGTTCTCTATTAGAGATAACCCCGCAGATCACATTACAATCGACCCATTAATGTCATTTTTAAGTGTTCTGCCTGGCCATGCGGTGGATTCATGGTAATTCCTGTAAAAAAAAAAAAAAAAACTTTGTTCATTGTCAAATTCGAAGTGAGATTGTAGGAAAGGGTTTCCATTCAGGTGTATTTCCATGCTTCACCACTAGAGGCAGATACTGAGTTTACCACTCGTGATAAGTTACCTAAAACCTCAAAGTGCACCGTTCTCCTCAAGAGCATAGACGCCCCGCAGTGGCCATTTAGCCTAACGAACGGCAGGTCATTCAGCATCGTGCAACCTACTGAACAGCAGGTCATTCAGCATCGTGCAACCTACTAAACAGCAGGTCATTTAGCATCTCAACCTACCAAACAGCAGGTCATTTAGCATCTCAACCTACCAAACAGCAGGTCATTCAGCATCTCAACCTACGGAACAGCTGCTAGCAATTGACAGCAAGAATCACACGATCAATTGTAAACCCAGTAAATTTGTGAGAGTGTTCTGAATCCTGTACCGTGTTTATACTGACACGATGGAGCGAGTACAATCTCCTGGTCAGCGCACACCAGATAGTGAAACCAAACAATTGGTCCTTTGAGCTGGATAGTAAACCTTTCTAACAGAGATTATCCAGTGTTTAGATGTTCATTCTTATTTCAGAGTAAATGCTCAGCTTCTGTAGTCTGACGTTGTGAATTGTAAGAGATGTAAAATTACAGCTTATGAGTTATTTTATAATTGAATAATAATTTCTGTAACTCCTGTGCAGACTTATGTGAATGTATGGGTTGTGCTGACCGAGCAGCAGAACAGGGATTATCGCCAAGCTGCTGAAGCTATTTTTTTCCTCTCTCTCTTTTGATTTTTTTCATTCTGTTCTTTCTTTTTTTGCTGTTTCACTCTACTCAGCACACTTATATTCTGCTTTGCATTTATATTTATATTCACACAGCTATTGATGATTTAGCATTTAGCAATCGATTAACCAGACAATGCGGTTTTGTTTTTACTTTTATTTTTATTTTTCCACTGCGTCCTTGTTTTCTATTGTAAATGGTTCAAACAGGATCGACAACATTTTTCTCCCTCTGCATTTGTTCCCAAAGGTTGCTAAAGAGTTTGGTTTTAACTCGAATGGGTTTTCTCTTTACCTGAACCGCAATAAAACAGGCGAGATTCCCTCTCAGAACAAGGCCCTTATCATGTTTAAAATCAAGTAAGTCTACTCGTTCATTACACACTATCAGTAATATAGGCATAAAATATCGTATAAATACTGTACTTATTTTGTAGATTTTGTTTAGCCTTAATTCATATTTATGATTTATTTATACTATTAATTAAACATTGAATTTGGTACTAATGGGGGAAAATCACCACCATTGTACTCTCATTATTCGTTTTTTTCTGTGATTAGGACAACTTATATATATTATATGCAAATTATAAAATGTCCTTTTTTCACGCACTCTTTCCCTCTAGGCATGGAGACATGCTCTTTCTCTTCCCATCATCGGCCGGTTCCTCCAGTGAGAACATGGACACAGCACAGCCTCAGTCTTCGTTGTCGTCTTCTTCCTCCTCCTCCTTGTCTCGTTCACAATCTGCGCTACAGTTCCAAGAGGACGAGATTGATCAGTATCTGGCCAAGCAAGACGGCAAGATATACAGAAACAGGGATCCCCAGCTGTGAGTCTGCTTTTTCACTGCACAGCGTTCTCTTTTCTTTTCTTTTTTTTCTTTTCTTACCTAGGTTGCTTTTTTGTTCTCGGTTTGTGTGCAGTATAGATTTCGTTCAGTCTTTTCAGCTGTATGTGTGTGTATTTTTAGATGCCGGCATGGTCCCTTGGGGAAATGTGTTCACTGTGTACCCTTAGAGGTAAGAATATAAAAGATTATTTTCCACCTCGAACGCTTGTTGGGGAGAATTTTATATTCGCCATTGCATGAGAAATTTGTCAGGGAACAATTTTGTCTTTTAAATGATATAAAAGCGTTAAAAGTGCATGGCGTTCAAATGTATTGGCCTTAAAAATATAATTGTTCTTTAATTTTTTTTTTTACAGCCGTTTGATGAAGACTACCTGAATCATCTCGACCCGCCTGTTAAACACATGTCGTTCCACGCCTACATCCGCAAGCTGACAGGTGGAGCAGACAAGTGAGTCTTTCTTTCATTTTTTGTTGTTATTATTATATTTTTGTTTTAAAGAGTTTGACTTTATTTGGAAAAAATAGATCATTTAGGTGCTCTGGAAGTCCTAAAAAAATACTACATATTCTTTACTTGTACAATAAACCCATTCAAATGTAGGTATTATTCAAAATTTTACCCACTGCATCTTTTATCTCTCTTCCTTCTCAGAGGCAAGTTTGCAGCACTGGAGAACATCAGCTGTAAGATCAAGTCAGGCTGTGAGGGCCATTCGCCCTGGCCTGAGGGCATCTGCACTAAGTGCCAGCCCAGTGCTATCACCCTCAACAGACAGGTACGATAATGCACAAGGTTTCTAAAGTCTGAGGAGCTGTAGAGCTTTGGAGTTTTTTTTCTGGGCCAGAAAATGTGAAGAGAGTAATAAAATAAAAAAATAAATAAAATAAAAAATCTCTAGCCTCAATCATTGCTTAACAATAAATAGTTATTTATTTTGTTGACAGAGTAGGATTTTATATAAAATGCTGATTTAAGATTTTTCTATTTAATGCAGCCTTGGGCTAATCTCTGTTTTATTGTCTGGAATGATATTGGTTGTTATTTCCATTGTATGTCCAGCATCTATGCTGTGTAAACATGCCCTTTCCACAGCAACAACCTGATCATACTTTGGCTTAAAGAGTGAAATTTCATGTTTTGTGGTTATCGTATAAGGTTTAATGTGCAAGTATGGAGCTTTGAGAACGTCTTAAACAAAATTTTTATCACAGAAATACAGACATGTCGATAACATCATGTTTGAGAACCACACCATCGCAGACCGCTTCTTGGACTTTTGGAGGAAGACAGGAAATCAGCGGATGGGATATCTGTATGGCCGCTACACAGAGCATAAAGATATTCCACTGGGAATCCGTGCTGAGGTGGCTGCTATTTATGAACCTCCACAGGTGAGCACTTTAAAGGGAAAGTTTCAAACGATAGTCGGGGAACGCGATCCAAGCGAATAGTAAATGCCCCTGTTTGTTACGTACTGTTATAGTTGCTTTATCTGACTTGCAGCTTTTAAGTACATGTTTAAAGCACTGAACTGATTGTGTTGCATTTACAACACAAAGTGTGTGAGCTGATGAAAATAATGCTAAAGGAAAACAGTATTGGATTTAAAAGAACAGAGAAAAAAAAAATTCACTTATACACTATGGCCAAAAGTATGTGGACAGGACATCAATCTATATGTTGCTTTAAAGCACAGAATAGCATTACAATTTTCCTCAAGCGGCTCTCAGAGGCCTGGATCTCAGCAGGATTACTTAAAGACAGTTTTTGCCAAGGTTAAAGTTGAGGAATTTGAGGGTGATACACAGATTCCTGACTTCCACACCAGTTTTCAACACTTTTGGGATCACAGTCTCTCACACAGCCTCAATACTTAACATTACTAACACACTAAAATTCCCAGTCACACTCTAGAACGTAATAAAAACATTTATCCAGAACAGTGGGTTTAAAAAAAGTGCAAGTGGAAGACTAAATCAGGAAACGTACGATCAAAAAGCACACTTAAATGCGTTGTTCGGTGTCCACATGCTTTCGGACACACAGGAATACAACATCCTAATTGGCCATTTATTACATGAACAGTTTTGGCAAATTGTAACGATATTTTTTGATGTTTGTGTGTGTATAGTATGCAATGTATGTTTCTTATATTTTTGGTACCAGATTGGTACTCAGAACAGTTTGGAGATTATTGATGACCCCAGAGCTGCAGCAGTGGAAGAGATCGCTGCTAAACTGGGCCTCTGTAAAGTAAGTCCCACGCACCCATGTTTAACATGTGTTTCTGTTCGCATGCTTGCCTCGATTTTTGCCTCGAAGTTTTGGCACATGTTTATTTGCTCTTTTGCAATCGTTCGAGACTAGGCCTATTAATTGCTTCTCGGGTGGT
The DNA here is from genome assembly GCA_024362625.1 of Silurus asotus. Classification (NCBI taxonomy): domain Eukaryota; kingdom Metazoa; phylum Chordata; class Actinopteri; order Siluriformes; family Siluridae; genus Silurus; species Silurus asotus. The sequence continues at coordinate 7,760,729 of MU551603.1, forward strand.
TCTAAAGTATAAAGAACTAAGACATCAGTAAACGAAAAGGTCATTCTTGTTTTATTCTTCCAGCTGGGGTGGATCTTTACAGACCTGTTGTCTGAGGATACAAGAATAGGCACAGTGCGGTACACGAGAAACAAGGTAAGACAATGTGTCAAAAAAAAAAAAAGTGTTTACGAATATGCTTCAAGTACATGTGTATGCTCATTCGTGTGTTTCCTGTACAGGACTCTTACTATTTGAGCGCAGAGGAGTGTATCACAGCCGGACATTTCCAGAACCGCAACCCCAATTCATGCCGGCTCTCTCCCGATGGCCACTTTGGATCAAAATTTGTCACAGTGGTTGCAACCGGTGTGTGATTTCTGACTTTTTACCATTACATTTGTTAAAGTTTTAAAGGCCAGCGGTGTGCTGCGTTACGTTCACACATGGAGCGATCAGAGACCGTTCATTGTCTAAGAGTCGTCGACTGTTTGCGGCTAGATGTTTAAATTTGATGGATTTGTTTACGTTTGGTGCAGAAAGTAAAAGGTGGAATAAAAACCTAATGTCGAAAGCGGAATGCTTATTGTGCCACCCGCAGATACAATGTACTGGAATGAAATCTCTGCATGTGTGAATGTCGAATATGTTTTTGTGTGCATAATGAGGGGGGAGTGTGTATATCAGCAAGTTATATCTTCATGCTCTGATTTCATGCTAAGTTCTGCGGCACAGTGGCAACGTCTTCACGCAAAGGCTTTTGTTAATCTAAAGAAATTTTATACAATACAAATTGGTGTGTACGTGAGAAGAGGTATTTTAGTTGCATTTTATTTTTTTTTTTACATTGATTGTTTTACTACTCCTACAACTGCTAATAATAATATTAAACATTATATAATAATACGATTTAACATTCCAAGTCTCGAATTAGATATTCAATTTTACCAGAATCATCTCTTGTCTATTCTGTGTGTTTATTTTAGAGCTGATTTAATGAGATATTTGGCCAAAGGAGGAGAAGGAGAGGGGAAGATGTCTACAGAGACAGCAGGGAAAGGAGAAGTGTAGGAGAGAGTGGAGGTTTGGGTGGGTTCTTTAAATGTTGGTGCTATGACTGGTACAGGGAGAGAGGTAGCTGATATGATGGAGAAGAGAAATGGTGTAGGGGTGATTCTGAAGGAAGAGTACAGTAACAGTGTAGTGGAGGTGAAGAGAGTTTCTGATAGAGTGATGAATGTGAAGCTGGAAGTTAAAGGAGTGATGTAAAGGTCATCAGTGCATATAATCTAATATAATATTGATAATAATATAGAATAATAGAATACAATTCTAGAGTGAGTTAGGTGAAGTGGTAGATGGTGTACCTAGGAATAAAAGATGATGATTGGGCAGACTTTAATGGGCATGAAGGTGAAGGGAACGGAGGTGATGAGAAGGTGATGGGTAGGTATGGCCTTAAAGAGAGGAATGTGGAAGGGCAGATGGTGGTAGATTTTGTTAAAAGGATGGAAATGGCAGTAGTAGATAGTTATTTTAAGAAGAAGAGGAGCATTGTTTGACATAGTAAGAGTAGAGGAAGATGCACACAGGTGGACTTTGTTCTACGCAGGAGATCTTAAAGAGGTGGTCTGTGGGATGGCATTGGAGGTAAAAGAAAAGGAGGAGAGTGAGGACTGGAAAAAGTATGAGATAGTGAAATACTGTTGTGTGAGTTTCATTGAAGAGGTCAGACAGGGCTCGGTGGTGGTGAACAGGTGCTGGATAATTGGGCAACTGCTGCAGAAGTGATTAAGGGAGACAGCTAGAAAGGTAATTGGTGTGACATCTGGAAATAGAAAGGAAGACAAAGAGACATGGTGGTGGAATGAGGGAGTGCAGGAAAGCATGAGGAAAAAGAGGTTCACAAAAGCGAATTGGGATCAGCAGAGAGGTGCGAAAAGTAGGCAGGAGCACAAGGAGATGTGGCAGCGGGTAAAGGCAAAAGTTAAGGAAAAGGCATATGAGGATTTGTACTGATTGGCCAGGCAGAGGGAATGAGCTGGGAAGGATGTGGCATCGACTAAAAGACAGGAGGTGGAGCTGGAGGTAGCAGAGCTGAAGATGCTGAGATTTTCATGGATGGACAGGATTAGACACTAGTTTATTAGAGGGACCACACCTGTAGGACGTTTTGGAGACATGGTGAGGGAGGCGCGGTTGAGATGGTTTGGACATGTGCAGAGGAGGGGACAACGGTATAGGAGTATATCGGTTAATAAATTTGGTAAGAGAATGCTGAAGATGGAGCTGCCGGGAAGAAGGAAAAGAGGAAGACTAAGTAGGAGGTTTATGAATGTGGTGAGGGAGGACATGCAGGTAGTTGGTTTAAAAGACACAGATGTAAAGGGACAGCGTGGTATGGAGACGGTTGATCCACTGTGTCGACCCCTAATGGAGCAGACCAAAGACAAAGAAGTAGTTAATGAAGAGATTTTATTAAGAAGTCTAAATGCTGACAGCTTGCTGAGCCTAAGAGGCTTTTTTTTTTAAGCAACACGGCTGTTACTGTTAAAAAAACAAAGCAACAGTCCAATGAAACTGCGCTTGCCAAGGTCTAAAACGTGTATGTGCATGTGTGTGTTTGTGCAGGTGGTCCTGATAACCAGGTACATTTTGAGGGCTACCAAGTTTCTAACCAGTGCATGGCCTTGGTAAGAGACGAGTGCCTGCTGCCCTGCAGAGATGCCCCTGAACTCGGCTACGCCAAAGAGTCAAGCAGTGAGAAATACATCCCCGACGTCTTCTATAAGGTACATGCGCACATGCTTCCACTTACAGATCATTGAGGAGTGCATGCGCATGAACAACACACAGAGAGCCTTTTCTGTCTGGGGTCAAGTGTTTCCAATTAATCTACCGTTTTCCTCATTTCATTGTTTTGTATCAAAGGATATTCTGTATAAAAATTCCCACCTTTCCCAATGCATGTGCAAAAAACAAAACTCTAGAGATTAAAGGTTATAAGTCTAGTGAAATCTGAAGGAAACATGCAAGAGCCTGACATGCTTTGACTTGCAAATGATTGCTTTTATTGTTCGATTGTAATCGAGCACAGCACAGGTGAGATATAGTTTATTATAACAGCAGTTTGAATGGAGCCCTTTTCAATATTGTGCTGCACATTTGGTTTTAAAGACCAGCCAGACTGATGGATCTGACCATTCTAAGCTTGGTATGAACCAGGAATTTGAAGCAGAATAGGTTGGGGGAAAGTTTTCATTTCTCTGCATGTTGTGAAAAGTTTGTGTCAGTCTGCATGTGAGCTGATGGGCCTTAAAACAACCAATTTCTTTCAACCTCCCAGATTCAAATACAAGAGGAATGGGACCTGCACAAAAAAAAAAAAAAAAAAAGGAACCTGGAATTTGAAGCAGAATAGGTTGCGGGAAAGTTTTCATTTCTCTGCATGTTGTGAAAAGTTTGTGTCAGTCTGCATGTGAGCTGATGGGCCTTAAAACAACCAATTTCTTTCAACCTCCCAGATTCAAATACAAGAGGAATGGGACCTGCACCAAAAAAAAAAAAAAAAACAGTAAATTGTATAAAATAAGACCTAGTACTAAAAGAAATTTCTCTTATAGTTTAAAATCAAGGCATGACTAATGTGTCTACACTACTGCTGACTTGGCCACTCGAGGTTTACTCATAGGTTTCTACTGATGGGTGAAGCTCCTCCCTTATGTCTCTCATGTGAAGTTCCTTTAGCTATTAAACACATCTTGTTGCACTGTAACTTTTACGATACGGCTGGAAAACGGTTTTACTCAGAAACATGTTTACGAGGGATCTTTTATAATGTATCACCTGAATGTGTTTTAAGTTTTTTTGTCTCATTGTGAAGCTGGAATTTCTTATATAGTAATTTAAATGTAATGGATTTAATGATAACCCATGTCTGCCATGTTTATAGACTTGTTGCTAACATAATGTTAAAGCTTCATAAACCAGACCCAGATTCACATATTTTACTCTTATTTCTTTATCTTCAATTTTTCTTGTGTTTTATTTTTGATCTAGGATAAAGATAAATTTGGCAACGACATCACTTACTTGGCCCGTCCTCTACCAGTGGAGTACCTAATTATTGACGTGAGTAACTTTTCTTTTTCTGAATCTGTCCTGACATTTAGTGGTTAAGGATCACAAAAGCATAAGATTCCTTTGTGAATTTTGGACATCTATTACACGTTTCATCCACATTTATTGTTACAATAACCTTCATTATTCTGGGAAGATGTTCCACTAGATTTTGGAGTGTGCTTGTAAAGATTTATCATCAGCCATAAGGGTGTGAGGTAAAGGCAGGCACTGATGTGCACTCAGTGTTTCAAAAGGTGTTCGAAATGGTTGAGGTCGGAGCTCTATAGCAGACCACTGAAGAGTTTTCACTCCAACCCATTAAAACCATATCTTAATGGGGCATGAGAGGAGAAGAGGTTTGGGCCTCCAAGTTCAAATGAAAATGTAATTCTACAGCATCCAGCCACATCCTATATGAATGCGTTTCTCCATCTTTGTGGTAACAGTTTGGTGAAGAACCACATATGGCTGTTTTTTTGTGCATAATAGTTTGAGATCCACAGCCAAATATATGATTGTGAAATTGTGTAATTGATTTATTATCTAAATGTTTGTATACGGTAGGCTATAAAATGTTTTTCCTTTTTTTAAATTTTTTTTATAACAGATTACCACCACGTTTCCTAAAGACCCCGTGTTCACCTTTTCCTCCACGCTTCGCTTCTCCATTGAGAACAGAGAGTCATTGGGAGAAACACAGGTAACCACATGCACAACTTCACACATCATCCTAACTGAGAACTAGCAAACATTTCCCTCATTCAATTTCTGTAAAACACTGATTTTTTATTTTTTTTTGTCTCTTAATATTATGCTCACTTTATGACCTTAAGTTAATGAACAGTTATATATGATTCTTTTTCTAAACTGTTGCTGCAATATTGAAAGTGGGCAATGCGAGGCCCCTTGATTTGTATTACTCTGGATTTTACTGTAATTTTAAGTAAATATAATCGTTAAAACAGTAAATTTTTATTTACTCAACTCAAAATACACACATTAATCATTTTAATGTTTGATGTTTGTGATCACCAGGACTTCCACAGTTTAGCTACATATCTCTCCCAGAGCACTTCCTCCTCATCCTTTTTGAACATCGTCTCTGACTTCCACCTGCTCGTCTTTCTAGTCACTAATGACGTCATGTCTTTGCGAGTAAGTTCTGCAGATTACACTTACACACTTTAAATCATTCCATATGCAATACATTTGGTTGGTAAATATCAATTATTATATTATTATATTCTGTGATAAGTTCTTTTATTTGCTGCACTGTGACACCATTTGTTATGTCAGTCAATTAATTAATCTGGCAGTCATTAATTCTAAGGATTAGCCACTTTCACCAGCAGATGGCGCCAAAGTATTGAGACTCGCACTACTGAGTGTCAGTCATTTGCTAAAGAGTAACAAGTGTTTTAGATTTTGCATTAATTTCTGTGCTTTTAATAGTGCTGAAGCTACACATGTATACGTAGTTAGTGGTGGTCTTTTGGGATGGCTCACTAATTTTCTAAGCCACAGCTTTACAGGGTAACAGGAATTCAACTGTACTTTGTTTTATTTCTTTCCTACTTACAGGACAGTATTGGGTTGTTACTGGATGCAGTGAAAACCTCAAATGAGGAGCTGGCACAGACCTGGAAGAAATCTGAGCAGTGGGCTACAATCGAGCAACTCTGTAGTAAGTGACTTAAATTTTTTTTTTTATATTTGGGACGATTTAAAATAATTAGTGTCGTATGCTTGGAAACATAGTGCTGTATTTCAGTTCAATTCATTTCTATTTGTGTAGCACTTTTGTACAATGGACATTGTCTCGAAGCATCTTTACACAGATAGTGTTTCTCTAGGTGAGAATTGAAATAAAGATTTACTGAAATAGACCTTATAAAACACCCTGTGGTTTAGAGTGAAAAAATTTCCTTGACACTTTGTACAGCAAAAGCATTGAAAGAATCTTAGGAACCCCGTGTCCTTATACAGAATTATTTTCCTCTTAAGAAATCCCAGATCAGTTTATTTTCTTAGATTATTTAAAGCAAAGTAACAAGTAAATATATAATACATTTCATATTGCAACTTGTTTATTTATTATTGCATAAACCAAATGGAAGACAAAGGTTCTGTTAGATTTACAGATGTTTCAGAAACACAGATTTTTCTTTGTGTTTAACCAAAGAAAAGACACCAACATGAAAGAAATTTAGTTCGACCGATTTTATCTTTGCACCGATAGTTGATTGCTGGAGGGGCTAAGAAGGTTCGCTGTAATTACAAGAGCACCCTCTAGAGGCGAAACGTGAGACTGCTCGTTGCACGGAGAGCACAGTGCTTGCAGAGCGCTTTATACATTTTGTAATATTTATTAATATGTTCACATTTTTAATTGAGCACATTTTTATGATTTATTAGTTGTATAATTTTTTTTATCTGTTGATTAAGGTACAATTCAACCTAGCTATCGGTCGACCTCCAGAAAGAAATCTATATTAAAAAGCCATAAAAGTTAATTAAATTAATAAATCCTGTATGTTTGATATTTTGATACGCAATTCATGAAACAGAGATTTTTTTTTCAGATAAAAAGTTTTTAAAAGTGTTCAATGATTTCATTATTTTACGTTGTTGACTTTCTTTCACAGGCACAGTAGGAGGGCAGCAGGGAGGCTCTCTTGACTATGCTATGGGTGGCCCATCTATCCCAGCATCCTCCTCTGCCATGTGGTCCTGCCTCCACTGCACCTTCATGAACCAGCCAGGCACGGAGCACTGCGAGATGTGCAGCCTGCCCCGTAGTTAAAAATAAAAACACCGCCACCTGGGCAGACAGCAGCAAGAGTGGACTTCAAAATGTTCTCAGAGGCCCTCCCCTTATACACACATTCCCCACCTCTTCATCAGAACTCCGCCCACTTTATCACTGCCTGTCCAGGGTTGCTAAGCGAATACAAGTGGTGTGCTCGGGATACATGTCCAAAGCTAACGATGATTGTGTTCCGTTAGCCTCTTTGCTGTGGCCACAAGGCATGCTGGGATTGATTTAGGTAAAGCACTAGGCCAAGGTTTCTTTCGCGCTCTGTTCCAAAACAAGCTGACGTCATTGTTGCGGACTTTGCTAAAAATTTTTGAAAATTAAAATTTCCTCCCCTCACCTTTAATTCTCACAGCCTGGAGATGTGTTGTGTAAATAATAAGCAGACTGATATTGATACTGATGCTCTTATTTAATTTCAGTGAGGCTTTTTTTCTTTTTTGGAACCATAGTTATATGTATATTGATTGAATTTAATACAATTCTGTTTTCCAAAGAAAAGAAAAGAAAAAAAACTAAACAAAAAGTCCTATCATGCTGAATAAGCACTTGTGGCTTTAAAAAAAAAAAAAAACAAGATGCACACTGCAACACACATGAAACTGTCCAGATCATTGGATCCTTCAACTCACCGTTACGGCTTTTTCTTGAGTTTTAATTGAGACTCCCTATTAAAGGTTGCACAAGCCTTTTTCTCAATCATTACCTGCTCTTTTTCTTTCATTTTATGTGCTCCCTTTAAGGATAGTAGTCACGTGTCTGATTTTGTTATGGTATATTTTACGTTGGTAAAATTTCAGCTCCTCCTAAAGCCAGTGACTGCGTTCTTTGCTTTCAGAGTAGTTCATTTAACTTTTAATAAGGTCCACAACATCTGGAATGATCTAGCAGTCTCAGATTATCATAAAACAATCTGGAAACTCCTCAAGTCTGAAAATGCTGCACAGTCTTGAGATTATTTATACACATCTGGCCCAATGTGTCCCATACCTGGGTAAAGCAAATCCTGATACAAAGCAGAGAGAGATGTATAAAAAAATAAAATAAACGCCTTTAAAGACATTTAATGTTTTGTTTATAGGAATGTAACCAGGTAAGAATGCATTCATTCAGATTGAACATATTGGTTATATGTTCTAAAGGCACACAAAAATATATTTTTCTTTGAGGAAGTTTTGTCAGAAAGGTATGACGAAACATCTGGATGAGATTAGACTCAAACAAGAGTGTGGAGGTAAAAAAAAAAAGAAAGATACATAAGCCAGAGGTTTATACTATAATGCAGGTATTGTAAGATCTCATTCATTAATGTCAGTCAAGAAGTAGTTACCTGGTTATGATAGTATTGTTTAAAGGTTAATATATTTGTATTTTGGAAAATTGAATCAGCAAAGTTAATTGGAAATTATTGCGGGTGGCTACGTAAAATACATGAGAAACATACACGATATTGCCAAAAGTTTGCGGACACCTTTTTGAACATCGCATTTCACATCCAGTCCTGATTTTCTCTTATAATACCCTCCACTCGTTTGGGAATATGTTCCACTAGATTTTGGAGTGTGCTTGTAGGTAATTAGTAGGTGTTAGTAAAGTCAGGTACTGATGTATGGTGAGGAGCGCTGTGGTGCAGAGGGGCATTACCATAATGGAACAGGTTTGAGTTCCCAAGTTCAAATGAATGCAAAATGAATTACAATATTATACTGCATACAAAGACATCCTATACAATTGTGTTTCTTCAGATTTGTGGTTTGGAGTTTAGAGAGGAACCACATGTGGCAGGAAAAAACAGGTGTCCCAACACTTTTGTCCATATAATGTAGTCCTGCACATGTTCTAATTTCTAATGTTGAATTGAAAATTGTGTTTTCACCCTTGCAAAAAGAGTACCCGCAAAAAAAATCGTGTCACTATTAATATACTATGTGGAAAGATGGATTTCTTTTCACATTATTTCACACTTATTTTAGGTATCAGTTTCTTTATATGGATCTCCTTTAGATTAAGCTTCAGTTAGCAAGCAGAACAAAAATTGTGACTGAAAAAATCCATTCACAATATTCCTGTGTGTAATTCAATGAATAAACATACACAGGTATCTTACCTTGAATTGACGGATTTGATAACTAATAATCTCTTGGATCCTCAAGGTTTATTATAGGCAGGTGTTAGGAAGGTAAAGATTTGTGACCAGTTTTAGTATTGACTTTAAAACCCACATGGTACGCGTAATTAAAATAACCTGAGAGAATACACACACTCACACACACAAGTGCAACCTCAACAAGGCTTTCTAATTGTACGTGGTTTTGTTGATTATCCAGTATATTTGTATATTATTTAGCCATAGTGTATGATTTAACTGTCGTCCATCACCGAGCATGTGAGGTGTGTGCAGGCAAGGCTACATGTTTGCTTGTATTTGCTCGAGATAGCTTTTCCTGCTGAGACGGGTCTACATGGATTATCTATCATGCAAGGATTTTTTCGTCGGTTCCTCCAGACCCCAGATGTGCTGCAGATGATGTCCAGGAATGCTGCAATTGAGGTGAGATGTCAAGATGATACACAACCTGCAGTTCAGAGACAACATCCATAGTCGTGTTTGCTTTTGTTGTAAGACTTCACACGTATTGTTTTAAGAACAGACTTATTCAGATCTGTTTTTGTTTGATGATGTGACTAACTTGTCTGTGATTTTAAGCATAATTAAGGCACCTCTTATGGTTCCTGCTTTAACAATTTTTAGACAGTGTTAGTGGAGGAGGTACAGGATCGGTATAATGTACACTATGAGCAGTTTATTCTGAATATGAGAATGAATTTAGTGCAGAATTTGGATTTATTCATCTGGCTTTTAGGATTCACTGAAACATGACTCCACCCTTCTCTTCATGAAGTCCCCAAGGGATTATATATAAGGGGTGGGATTATGGTCTTGACAGATATAAATGGCAGAAGGATTGTGGTTTGGAGTTTGGAGATATTAATAGTTCTTAGTAAATTTTTTTTTATTAAATTATTTGCAGGTAAGCAAATACATTTGATTAAGTTCTTTGTTTGTGTTGTTTGAGATTTATGATTATGTCCAAAAGTGTTCTTATATACAAGAAAAAAAGATTTTACAGCATTATATTTATTTTACAGGGTCAATGAGTGTTTAATTTCTCTGTGTGTGTGTGTGTGTGTGTGTGTGTGTGTGTGTGTGTGTGTGTGTGTGTGTGTGAGTGCACTCTAGAAAATGCAGAATTTGCCTTTCTTGCTTTTTATGCTCTCTCTGGGAGCTACGCAGAGAAACGCTGAGTGGGACAACAGAGGAGAAGGTAAACCTATGTATGTTTTTAAGTAGATTGTTGGTTATGTTAGTATCCACAGGGTTGCATCATTTCTTTCATTACTATTTTTACCAAACTTTTCACTATTTGTAGTGTTACAACCTGAAAGAAGAAGAGAAGTCTCTTGTGTTTTTTTTTTTTTCTCCCTTATCCTGGTCATTGCTTTTTGGTTTTCTTCTAGGCAAAATTTGTATTCTTTTCACTTTTGATTATTGGATTTGCTGGTTCTCTGTGACAGATTCAAGTTGGGACCATTTTTAAATAATGCTGAACTATACATTTCCTGAATGTTGTTTTGGATTTTTCAAGAACCTTTTTCTCGTGATGCTGTTTCTGTTCTCTAACAGACTCTGGGTCTCTCCAGGAACAGGCATATTTATATTAAGATCATACAATATGGCTATTCTTTATGATTCTCAAACATAAATTTTTTTCAAACTTACAAAATTCTTCTTAATTTATTTACAATTATAATCAGAAATATATAAATACTCATTGAAGGGGTGTAAATATTAAATCACTGTAGATACATTTATAGGTACCAAAGTAATGTTTCTCTGCTTTATCTCTTGAATGAAGCATTAAATATCCCAACTTATTATTAAACATTTGAGTCTGAGAGATTAAAACCAGCCTTGATAAGAAAACATCTTGACTGCCGTCCTGCAGCTGTGAAACTAAATTCCAGAGGATGTGCCAATCTCACGTTAGTCTTGAGCAACTGGAAATATGCTATAATGACCCAGGTGAATGATCTGCTTCTCAATGACCACAGCACTGTGCTACCAGACTATGGAAGGTCAGTCCAATCGTCTACTTTATACATGTCTAGTGTTGTGTATTTTTCTCCTCTAAGTGACAATGTAATAACATCTCTCTAGGATTAAATCTCTATCTGAAGCCCTCAGTGATCTATATGAAGAGTTCAACTCTTTAAAAGGGAGACTGGGTGAGCTCACAACCAGCTTTGAGAGAGTGGATTCGTTTGTCGATGACGTTCGGGCAGGTCGAGAGGAGAGACCCAGAGCGGGAGTAAACATGGTGACCTCTAAAGCTGACGTCAGACCAAGACGCAAAACCAGAGTGCTGATTCGAAGAGTGCTGAAAGCAGAACATCCGTAGTTGTGATTTCTCTTTTTTAACTATCAAACTCAGTGAACAGATTAAATAGAAGACTGTATCAATTCTACACAACACGGAGTCAGAAAAGAATGCAGCTACTGTAATAAACAAGGAAAATGTATTCCATAGTAGAGCCTCAAGATCTTCTACTGAAACTTCATGTTACGGCTTTTTTGTATGTTTTGTACGGCTTTTTTCTATACATGATGATATTAAACATTTACTCTCTGAATAAAAACGTTTTTTTCTTTTGCTTGTACAAATTATATACATTTCACATGTGATTGTTTTTAAACATGCCCCTTTTATGATTGTGATCATGTGGATTGTGACTGGATTTTGTCCATGCTATTCCCTGAAGCCCCACGTGTGAATTCACCTGTGAAGAGAGAGACATTGAAGTAATAAAATACTTTCTTTTTCTTTATCTAAAAGTGAGTAGCTATCCTTTTTAAATATATATCTGTACAATATACTGTATACCCTGTATGGCCAAAAGTTTATGGAAGTCTGTTGTTTGTCTTCCCCAAACTGTTGACACAAAATCTTTAGCATTATGATTTCACTTCGATAGAGCAGAACAGTTCCAGCACTGCAGTGCCCCTGTGTGCCATGTGGCTTCCATAAAGACATGATTTGCTAAGGTTGGAGTAAAAGAATTTGAGATTTCTGAACCCTGACCTCAACTCCAGACGGGCTTTGGGACGAATTGAAATGTTGACTGTGTGCCAGAGCTTCTCACCTGCTGATCTCAATAAAGCATTTGTGGCTGAATGAACAACAAACAGCCAGTCTCCAAAAAATATTTTGTGTGTGTTGAATATACTAAGTGCCTTTTAAGGGGGCTGTAAGGGGTCTCTCTCTAGTTTATTTATATATATATATAAAAGAATTTGAGATTTCTGAACCCTGACCTCAACTCCAGACGGGCTTTGGGACGAATTGAAATGTTGACTGTGTGCCAGAGCTTCTCACCTGCTGATCTCAATAAAGCATTTGTGGTTGAATGAACAACAAACAGCCAGTCTCCAAAAAATATTTTGTGTGTGTTGAATATACTAAGTGCCTTTTAAGGGGGCTGTAAGGGGTCTCTCTCTAGTTTATTT
>MU551603.1:7775284-7849037 GCA_024362625.1 Silurus asotus
ATATATATATAAATCAATGAAGCTTATGAAGTGGTAAATATATCCTTTGGATTTGCATGCTCCTTCGCATTTGTTCTGGGATTAAAACTGTACATACAAAATGACCAAAATCTGTAGTTATTAATATTTTCTGATTCTACACTTGGCTTTACAGTCACTAGTTAGTTTGCTAGTTTGGAGTAAAATTCTGATCTGTGTCACTCTGGTTTTCAGTGAATTTCTCCATCTTTGTTGTTGTGAGTGATTGCGGAATAGAGAGCTAAAGAGAGATCAGGAGAAAGAAACGAAACTGAAAGTGTACACTGGGTGTTTGTGTGTTTCTCTGTGCTGTGTGTCAGATCGCTACAGGACTTAGTGTGGATCCCACCTGAGTTCCAGCTTCCTCTTAATGACAGTCTGCACGAGAAGAACCGCTAAAGGTAGGATGTGTGTTTTGCTGTTATTTATGTTTATTTTTCTCACTTTAGAGAATTGTGTTAGAATGATGGCGCAGTGTGTGTGTGCTGTAAAACAGGGCAGGTTTATAAAGGAGTGATTTTAGGACTGAAGTACTTCCTTGTGACATTAAACTGTGCATCTATTTGTTAATTAAAGAGACGTGTTTAAAAGATTGCTTTATTTCTATCGGATGGAAGAAAGTGCGTGAAACTTGTTTTTCGGTTTTTGTTCATATTATTAAGTGGTCGATGATAATAAACACACATATACATGACATGTTAATTTAGCAAACTTGCCCAATGTAGGATACAATAACAAAAGGGAAGCAGATTCTCTCTCTCTCTCTCTCTCTCTCTCTCTCTCTCTCTCTCTCTCTCTCACTCTCTCTCTCTCTCACTCTCTCTCGCTCTCTCTCATTCACTTACTCATTAACTCACTCACACACACACACACACTCATTCTCTTTTTTTCTCACACTTATTCCCTGTCTTTCAATATCCCCCTTTTCTTACTGTCTCTCTTTCTCTTTCTCTCTCTCTCTCTCTCCCTCTCTCTCTCTCTCTCTCTCTCTCTTTCTCTCTCTCTCTCGTTTATCCCTCTCCCCCTCTCTTTCTCCCCCTTTCTCTACCTTTCTCTTTCTCTCTTTCTATTCTCCTTCCTCTCAAGATTCACGACTCAAAGGTTTGCTTTATTTGCATGACATATTAAAATTTGTTTTGCAAAAACATAGAACATACAGACAAATAACAAAGGAAGTTGGAGTCAGGAAGTCAGAGATTACAAAGGAATAAAAACTATACAGAGTAAAAAAAAAAAAAAAAATGCTGCTTAAAAAAAAAGGAAAATAAAAGTAATACATAAGCATGTAAGTGTAGGTTTTTGTGTGTGTATGTGTGTTGCATACACTTAAGGATCATATCACACACTGTCTCTTACCTGGTGGCAGGTGTATATGTAGTGGGCTGCAAGTGGGCGAGGGGGCTGATAGGGAGTCAAAGTTGAAGATGATTTTGGTTCATTTTGGTGACGAATTAAGTTTGATTCTGGTAGTATTTAGTGCATTCAGCGAGAAAGTGAAGCTCTCTCTCTCTCTTTACTGTATTCAGTGTACACAGGGCAGCTCTCACGGCACCCAGCACTGTGTGTCGCCCCGTCTGTACTTCATTAAGGTGTGTCTCAGTTTTGGATCATTCACAGTGCTCAGATATTCTGCCATGCTGTCCTGTCTGTTCAGGGCCAAATAACACTTTACTCTGGAGTTTAGTTTGGGTTTCCCAGTAGCTCAGATACTTCGCTCTCAAGGTGTGTGTCATTTGTTTTATTCTAACTTGGTTTGTAGGTTTCCTCTGATCCTGAGTCACTGGTGTGTTAGTGTGTGTTGGTTGTTTGTCAGTGTGGATTTTGACAGCACTGATTAAAACTGATAAGTTTGCGATTTAAGATTCAGCTCCATGTATTTTTTTTTACTTTTTTACACAGTAACATTTTGTTGTCCCATTCTTTCCCATTGCTCATGTTTTTTAAAACTAGAAAGCTAGAAAGAATTTCAAAATGAAAAGGAAAAAGACAAAGAAGGATAGAAAGAACGACAAAGCAAGCAGGAGAAATGACGCCAGGAAAGAAAGACATAAGAAGACAAAAAAATCAGCAGGTGACAGCAGAACTTCAACCCCAACTGAGATTCAGAGCCAAAATGACGACGCTGTTACTGTGTCAATGAGCCAGAATGAACTTGACCCTGATCAGAGTTGTGCCAACATTCCAGTGCCTGAGACAGGAAAAGCGGATGCCCAAACCCAAACAAGACAAAATCAAAAAAACACAGAGACCCAGACTGAGCCCATCAATCATAATTCATGTCACACGCAAACTGATTCAGATTCCATGTGTGAAGCCACAATGCAAGGCCAAGGGAATGCAGAAAATGATTTGCCCAATACAAATACGGAAAAAGCTGCTGATGATTCCCTGCCAACACCTCCTGATCCTGGAGGAGACAAGAATGAAGGAACAGTTACACCATCAAACTGTGATGATCCAATGCAAAAGGAGAAGGAGGACATCAAGAACGAGAATAGAGAACAGACCGGAGAAGATACAAAAGATTCCACTAACACCAAGTCTACAGAAGCAAAATCGAAGTCATACGCTGAAGCAGCATCGAGCAAAGTCTCCAAGGAAAAAAACAACCAGACAGCAGCAGAACAGGGGGGCAGAACTTACAGCAAAGCAGCAGAGAGGTAGAATCACTTTGGTTTATTTTTGTAATAAGAAACCCTCAGTAATAATAAGTAATGAAGAGATTTTTATAGTGTACTTTTGATTCTTGTAGAAAAACGTCTCCAGCTAGAGAACCAAGAGGAAAACCAATGTTCACATTTTATGTGTACTTAGTAATGGACAAAAGCTTCAAGTTTAACAGAAATAAGGACAAGCTTCTGATCTGTTCTGAAAATGGTTTTGATGAATTGGAAATTACCATGTTCAGGTAAGTTTTCTTTTCAGTATATTAAAAGCCCATTTGATTGTATATTGATTATTTATTAATTTTGTAGTGAGTAAATCCAGTATAGATTGTTTTTTGCTATTTTGTCCTTTACTCTGACACTCCAATGTAATATAGCAAAGAAAACAATGAGTAATGCAGTAGATTAAGTAATAGAATCATATTATTAAAATAATATAACCATATATTTATGATGTAACGGTTTATGCACACCAAGCAGGCAACATACCAGAAATTCACTACATACTATATATAAATATAACCTGAATTCCTTAATTAAAGTGCTCTTTTTTGCATGTTGGCATACATTTTCTTTCTGTTTTTGGTTTCGCCTGTATAAAAGGTCCTTGAAAACAAATGGATATTTGATTGAGGCAAACTTCTCTGTTGATGAATCTCATTTGGAGAGAGGCAGCACGATCATATATAAATATGCAGTTCAGAAACAGGGGAAAAATGCAGAGGAAATTGCCACAAGACACCTTCAGATCCCTTTCGATCGTTCACTAAAAGGTTGGAAAACTGTATACTATATTTATTCTTTTTCTTTTTTTTGCATTTTTTTTTTATTTTGTATTTAGTCACTATTTGAGCTGTGTATCCTCTGTTTTCTATCTAGAACTACACATTTTCGAAGTCCACATGACATGTTCATCTCCATGGTGGCTGCAGCGCCTGACGAAATCTGCAGATATTGTCATATCTAAGGCCTGGGAGAATTCTGCATGTTTACTACTGGACAGATTGTTTGAGAAATGGGACCCATCAAACCAGGAGGCCATTCAGACTTTCGCACAACACTTGCATCAATATCTGTTCTTTTTTAACAGTGCCAGTCAGCGGGTGTTATACTATAGTACATTCCTGCCTGCCCTGTCTACTCCTAATATAGATGTCAGTAAAAGCTTTTGATTCTAAAACAACAAAAATAATAGCAATTTTATGAAACTGTCCCACATCAACTCCTGATCTTCTGCTGTAGGTGTCTGAATTCATAACAAAGAAACTGGTTAACATACTGAATGTTGAAGGAAGGTCATCAGAGAGCTCAGCTAATGTCGGCCCCCTTGCAGTAGGCCTCTCGGTGTTCCAGGTGACCTGTGCATGTGGTGTTAATCTCGGGATTAAAGGCTGGGGTTTGCTCTGTCAGCTGGTCTCTTCTGCTCGTGCTCTCAAACAAGTACAAGAAACGCAAAACATCATTCCAACACTGCCTCAGTAAGTACAAAACAGTGAGTCAGGTTTAAATGATAAATGTACAATAGTACACTAATGATGATGAAATGATGATGGTATTATTGATAGGTGTACATGCAGGTGATATACAGTACAGAAGAAATTAAATCAACAACTTAGGTCTGGCATTAGTTAAGGCCAAAGTGTTAACAAGTGGTAACATTTAAAAATGAAGGGTGTTAATGATTAATCATGTGACTGGCACTTGTATCCAACATTCCAATCAGTAGCCCAATGTCTTAATCACCCAAACATTTTACATATAAATATATTATATAATTTAATGCTGGTGAATTTATGAAAGTATTATGTCTAGTAAGGGAAAAAAAGAAAAAAAATATTAACCGTAATGCTTATGCTTACATTGGTTGGCACTATGTTTCATTTTCATTTACTATAAATAATTTGATTATTACTGTTTTATAATTCATTTAACTTAAAAAAAGATTTTATTCATTCATTTAGCTGGAAAATGGACTTTGCATGTAAGTGAACCTGTAACTGTGTTTCATAGTACTTTTTAATGTAGACCATTAACACCAGTTAAAGATCTTAAAAAATAAATAAATGAGACAATGTACATTGTGAAAAGCACTATATAAATAAACTTAAACTTAAAGATCATTAAACTCTTTGCTGTAGGATGCAGAATATACACCACACAAAATAATGTTCAATATATTATGAGTTATTACTGTAACTGTTATTGAACACCAAACAAATATTTAAAGATAAGCTAAAAAACAATGCACACTTAATGCTAATAAACATTATTACCTTTCAATTAAAGACAAAATGATATACATCAAGAAAGTGTTTGTTGTTACTGAGTTCTGAAATAAGCTTTATGCTGTATAAATCATTTAATATTGTTTTGTAAACTAGTTTTGCGATGCTTATGGATGTGCTATAAATTCCCATTTCATTTACCCTTCAATAAAGTGCTACCCAGTAACTACAGTTATTATTATTAATATTATTAGTGTTATTAAGATTATTCAAACTTACGTTTTTGTTTTTTTTCAATGCAGAACAGTGACAGGTCTGATGAACCAGTGTTCTCGGCTTCTGCTCTCAGAGACCGTCCTGCTGGTTCCTCTCCTCCATTCTGTGAGGCAGCTTGGTGCAGACTCGGGCCGACTCGGGCCAACTGTTGAGGAACAAGACTGGACAGGACTGCATTTAATAGAGTACCGTCAATTCAGAGAGAAACTAAAAGCATTACCTGATAAGAGAAGGTTTGTCATTGTTTTATTTTTAGTTTCTGTAGATTAACATATTTATTAAATATAATTAATATATACACCTTAAAAAATATTTAAAAAATCATATGCCTACATACATGCTCTCATAAATATCCACAAGTAGGACCTTAATTGATGAAAAATTAAATATACTTAAAATTAACTCTTTTGCTACATTTTAAGGATGATCCTTGAGCTGGTTGAAAAGAACAAGCCATTGGTCAAGGACAAGATGCCTATTTTGTCTGCATGGATGTCCATGATAGCATTTGAAGATGTACCCACATTTGCCAAAAAGACAGACACATCTTCAGAACAGCTTATTCAGGGCCTGATGTATAGATTGAAAGATTTTCAACTGAACCAGCAAAACACTGATCTAAAATGTATGGATATAAATCTGCAGGTGGGTGATATGCAGATAGTCATCGAACAAGTTACTGATATGTACAAGGCAAATCATTTTATAAATGCTTTTTATTTTGCAGATCACTGAGAACATTTTGACATGTCTGTTGAATTGTCTTGATAAGGACAAAGAGAGGTATGATTCTAGGCTGTTGCTGTTGATAATGAATTTATGAATCAGATTGTGTTTCCAACAGCAGCTCTAAAAGATTTTGTATAATCAGAAATGTTTCACAACATGGTGGTTTTTTTTGGAAAATGGCTCAGTGTTGGTTATGTAACAATAACTCATAAACTTTTGCATTCAACTGCGTCACACCAACATTTTGTTTATTATGTTTTTGTACATCTTCATGACCTGAAGTGTTTTATTTCTTACATAATGAATCAAGTACATAATGATGTTTTTGCCAAAGCATACTGTACATTATATACTTTTACTTTCAGACTCATGAGCTCTAAATGGTTGGACTCCATATTTCAGTGCTGCAGAATTGTCCATAAAAGCACTTGTTCAATGACTCGACTCGTTCCAGCGTACAAAGCAACGGTGTTGTCCTTTCAGCTGGTGCTAAAAATGGCTGAGATTCAATATGAATTCATATTAAAGGTGTCACTTATCACAGCTACACAGTGTCTATTAAACACTGTTTAAGACTTAAAACTAAGTGATTTTATTAATTTTTTTTAGCATGAAGACAATGAAGATTCTAAGAAAAAAAGACAGAGACAGATTCTTGAAACCACTCAGGAGGAGTTCAGTCAATGGAGGAACAATCTCCTTCACAATCCTCTATTTCAAACATCCCGTCTTTCATACCCTAAAGAAATAGAGGTACAGGAATAAGGAAAATCTGTTTTCTCTGTTTGTGTGTTACCAGAAGGCTGTGTAAACAATGCTATTTTTCCCTCCTTTAGCTCTGGAATGCTTTCTTTGGGCTGGAGTGTTCAATTCCCTCTATTACCGAGCGATGGAAGGGGATGGTAGAGAAAGACTTGAGAAAAAGGATCTCAGCGGTAAACTTAAGAACAGGCTTATTACTGGTTGGCTGTTAATCAATAATGCATTTAAATTATAAATAATTTTCTTTCCTTTATTATTCTTTAGCTTTATGATGTGGAGAAAGTTCAGATTTGCTGTCTGGAAACACCAGCAGGACTAATTGAGAAGTGCCACACCACTGTTCAGACTTGTTTCCATGATTTGTGCTTTTCTGCCATTCACCAGTTATGCCAGGTTGGTAACTGTTTGCTTTATTCCTTTATTTACCACCTTGCCAATTAGTAGGCTGTGTTAATTCTTGATTTTAGTGTTTCTCCTTTCATTTTGTCCATTTTACTTAGTAACAATAATATAACTACTATGCAGAAAAAAATATTTTTTTCATGGGTTCGCTCAGGGTTTATTAGTTTCCTCAACATTTCAAAAAATACAAAGGTACAAAATCCTCCCTAGGTATCAAAGAGTATGTGCACTTGGTGCCCTTTGAAATTTACCAGGATTAAATGAGTTAAAAAAAAAAGTGACTGTAAATATTTTTGTGAAAATTAATCTAATGTTTTATCACATCCAGGCTGGAAAAGAGGGAATTCTTCTGCGGAGTCTAGAGCAATGGCTAAAACATGTTCCCTCAAATATCTTTTCCTCGATCATTACTGAGTCAACAGCTCGTTTTGGAGAAGACAGAGTGATCCAACTACTGAATGACCAATCCGCCGTCTATGTCCTCTTATCTCATGGTACACTTCAATTCATAAAGCCATACTGGTTTTACACATAAATAAGCATTTACTGCTTTTATAAGACACCCTAGCACTTACTTATAGGCAACGCCATGTATCAGCTGAGGCATCTCATCAGGATTTTCACAGTGTTTTTAGGAATACTCCTAATTCTAATTGAAGTGTTCATGAAGAATTTTATAATAACATTTGTTGTTATGGAAGGAAAAAGGAACAAATGTATATCAGTGCAAACATGGCATGATGCGCAAATGGCACTTCATGTCAATAACATATTTTATCTGATGGAATTGTAATTTATATTTTATGAAGCACTCTATATAAGCATACACCCAGAATGAGAACCCGCCCAAGAAAATAATAGTAGTATGGCTTACTTCATAGGGGAAGTAATGACCAGCTATGAATTACAAATAAATGTGATATTTGAGTAGAAATTATTTGGATAATGTCATTTCTCTGCAGTCACAGTTACAATGACAGAAGATCTAATACCCTGCAATTTATCTTTCTTCAGGAGATTGGAGCCATTACAAGTTAAATGAAGAAGCCCGTCAAATTATGAACGTGTGCCAGCACACTTTGGGTGATCTGGTCAATTCTCTTTGCCAGGGTAATATTCCCTTTGGTCACTTGCAGACTATCCTGAAACATCGGAAACAATTCCAAGATCTGTACAAGAAATGTAGGTGCTACACAATATTTTTTATGCCTGAATGAGGAGCAATAAAGACAATTTTCTGAAATACATATGCATACGATAAGTTTTTAGACTCTAGTTTTTCACACATACTCCAGATTTTTTCAATATTGTGCAGGTTTTAATTTTTCCAGTGATCATTATTTATTATGATTTATTTACTTCCACAATTAAAAATATTATTATTTTTTTTTTACCCACATGATACATTGCTTTCTGTAATAGTTGTATTTTATTACATATAGGACAATGTGTTTTTTTTTTTTTTTTTCATTAATGTATTTTAATTTTTCCAGTGATCATTATTTATTATGATTTATTTACTTCCACAATTAAAAATATTATTTTTTTTTTTTTACCCACATGATACATTGCTTTCTGTAATAGTTGTTGTATTTTATTACATATAGGACAATGTGTTTTTTTTTTTTTTTTTTTTTTAATTTTTTTTTTTTTCATTAATGTATTTATTTATTTACATTTCAAGTGATCACATGTTCACTGTGAATTCAGTTTTTCACATGCAAAATGTATGTGCATTTTCCAGAAAGGTAAATATATTTGTTTTATGTATGTGATCATCTCCATTTTTAGGTAAAAAATACATCAAATTGGATAATATCACGATTGACATTGAAAAACTGCTTAATCAAAGAGAGAAGGATTGCCATGTCTTGCAGGAACAGAGAAAACATTTAGATGTCCTCATAAAAATGTTTGGGAAAATCTCAGAGATGATTAATGGTGAGTTTGCTGTTCTACAATAATACAATCTGTACATGTAAAAGTATTCTTTATTTAATTCAATATTTCTGCTCTCAGTACCTGAGATCTTACAACTTGAGAAAGAACACAAGATTGATATGCATCCAATGGGATTAAATGAGCTGGTGGGAGTGCAATCATGCTTCTCCAATGAAGACTTAAAAGAGATTCATACAGGGAATATTCTGTACTACAGTGCTGACTTGCTTGCTGTGCTCAAAGCAGCAAGAGAGATGTACAAATTTCAAGACAGCAACTTGATTCTCAAATCTTGGATGGACAAAGCAAGTGCATATCTGACCGATGGTTCTCATTGTCTTTTGTTGAGCCTGCAAGAAGTTCTTTTTAAAATCTGGTGGCCTTCTATTAGTGAGTTTTACCAGCTTGGTACAAGGATTGGACATGGAACTGTGACTTTTGAGGAAGTGGACAAGGTTGTCGAAGAATGTGGAGACAAAGGTGATGGCGCTCGACTTAAGAAGGAGATGACTCTTATGGCCACCATGCTTGAGAAATCTTCAGGTCTGGAGGGAAACTGTTTGGAAAAAAGTTTAATTCTGATTAAGGAGTATAGACAGCTTCACCATGCTGCAGATTCTGCAAACGCAATAATGAAGATAAAAGACAGACTCAATCTGAAAGGAGACTTCAGCCATATATGCAGCCTTACTGAGTTGGTAAAAGAAGTTTAATCACAATCTTTGTTTAAGTGTGTGTATAAAAATCATTGCTGTGAATGTAAAGTATTTATTGTTTAGCCAAATATGGTATCACTTACATTAGCCAAATAAACATTATATATATATATATATATATAATATATAAATTTTATTTTATTTTTTTTATAATATTGACTATCTAAATACAGATAATGTATTTTTTAATAACACTAGAAATAAGCAGTAGTATTTCAAAATAACTATATGTTTAATGGAACTATTTTGTAAGTAATAGTATAACTAAAAACATTGTGTTTTGAAGAGAGAGGATTCATTCAAAAAGAAGCCTTTAGGATCACTGAGCAAGAACCTTATCAATGCCAAGCAAAAGCTTTCTCACGTCAACCGTCAGCACACAGCCTGTCTGGAGGCGTTCCTAAACAGCGAAAACCTAGTCAACTGGGTTAAGACCACGATTAAGAGTAAGTTTGTGATTTTTTTAAATAATTGCATGTAGTGAAGCTACTGTAGTGTTAGAATACTTTAGTGTTAGATACTTCTACTATCACTGCTTCACCTCAACTAGTAGAAGATCAGGGAGGATTTAAAGAGCTTGTGTGATTAGTATTAATTTGTAGTAAACTAGTTCTTTAAATAATACATGATGCAAGGTAACTGTTGCTTAGTGTGTAATAAATAACAAAATCATTACTTTAATATTGCTTAATGAATAATTACCCACTAATCATTAGAAATGAACGCTGGTGATTTATAGAACTGCAGTTTCTACTTAATCTGTTCATACTTACATATGAGTTAATAAGCAGTATTATGATTATGAAGTGTTGCCCATTTTTCTTCTTATGTAACCACCAGTTTGTGCTTTTAAACAGATCGAAGTGAGCTGAAGGTGTTTATGGAATTGGCGTCCATTTCGGCTGGAGAAAATGACACTGAGATTGACAGATTGACCAGTTTTCAAGATGCTGTTTCAGGATACAGTCCACTCCTATACTCCTTACATCAGGCAGCAGGTTTCGAAGAGTTCATTGCTCGTGCACAGGAAGTGTGGGATGCTCTCCAAAAAGATGAAAAACTTCCAGAAAAACTGGTAAGAAATTTGCACTGTATTTCAGCTCTTATACTGCAGGTTAAACACTGAATATCTGGACTCTATATACAATTGTTTAAGGATAATTAGTAGTACAGGTAGTCGTCGACTTACGACCTATGCACTATTACCACCATTCGACCACAATCGCTAGCCGCGGCATACGACAGTGCGTACCAACTTTCGGCATCCTTTCACAGTACTGTACATATAGCCTACTCTACTTACAACCAAATCGTGTTACGGTCCCAATCGTGGTCGTAAGTCGACGACTACCTGTATATGAGAGTTTGTAAGTTGATGTGGTCACATGTCAGTTATTAACAGGGTGTTCGTTTTGTCTGTAGATACACTCTGCCTGTTGGTTAGACTGGCTGAAAGGACTGAGGGAGACTCATGGCTCTGTGGAAAAGTCCTCTTTTTCTTTGGCCTCAGCGATCAATACCCATGGTGTATACCAAATTGGCTGGCCAGACCATTCTTTTGGAAAGGTAAATAGTCAGCTGAGTTTACTGTGTACTTAAGAAAAGACACTTGCATTTTGCATATGCGGTCATTCCAATGTTATTTTTTTCCATGCAGTAATAAAGTAGTCAGAGATCTATCTAGCCCACATTCCTTATAAATAGATTCAAGTAATAAGTAAAAAATATGCAAAGCGATATTTATTCTCCTGAGACCCAAGGGTGTCATTTATTTTGTTTGATTTGTTTTGTTTGATTATTATATATGACACATATTTTTGGTTGGAAAAATTCTAGAATTTCAACTGTTGTTATTTCTTTTTTTCATATGTCTACCAGTAGTGGACCACAGGACCATTTTAGCCTAAATATAAAATGAACAGATTATAGCCTTAAAGTGATTTTAATACAAAAAGGAATAATTCACCAAAACAAATTATCATTTTGGATTGTTTTACTTGCTTGTTATTGCAAATACTCTAGTATGTTTTCCACAATCCTAAAACTGATTGCAATATTATTTTATGTTTATACAATTGAATAATTCCTCTTAAATCTATTTAATGTGTTTATTTGAATAGTAAACCTATGTAGTTATTTGTCAATATCCTGTTGAAGACCGTTGGAATTTTGTTTTTATTTTGCCATTTTCATAGAAAACCCTGGGCAGTGTTTTATGTGTGAAGGTAATAAACAGCGAAATGGAAAAGACATACAGCCTTGATAAATTACTGGAGTTACAGAACAAGCTGATGCTGATGTCATCTAAGGGAGAACATGGCAAGGAACAAGTAAACAAGTTCACAGAGGTCAGTTTACCAGGAACACATATTGTAAATGATTAATTTCTAGTGTGATAGTGTGGGTTATGAGTTTAGGAACAGAAGATATTATAAAGAGTTTTAATAAATGCTGTGAAATTTATATCTTTTCATTCTAGATATTTGAGGGAGTCCAGAGAATGGGGCGCATACTGATGCAGCTATGTTCATCTGGCAACTTATTTTTCCAGGACTTTTCCGCGTTAGTGTTGTGCAATCATGAAAAGAACCCGTGTATTACCATACACTTTCCCTTGCTTGAAAAGCATGTTGTGTTTTATGGCCATGTAGCAGATGAGCTTCCAAAAGTATGTCGCTCTATGGAAGCCTGCCACGAAGACTGGTGTGGCTTTATGTCTGAGCTGCGCTCTCAGTTCTATGCACTCAATTATTATACTGCGGAACAAGTGGTCTACTTATGCTACTGGATTAACAAAATCTGTGAAAAAGGAATTGCTGTGCCACAACAAATATGGCATTTGCTTGCCCCACTTAAGCCAGACAGTACACTGAGTGATATTAGACTTGCCTTTGCAAAGGCCAAAGAGAGTCTCCAGCCTGAGCCTCAAAGTTACTTTGGTTCTGACTCTGAGTCTGGACAGTCTATTGATATTCGCAGAACTGGACTGCACAGAGAAAACTCTTATTCTAAAGGCGACTCAGAGGAATACAGACTTGATTTCATGGAGAATATGCTAGAAGAACGTTCGTCTATATCTGTAGCAGATTCTGAAGAATATTATGAAATGAGAAAGCTTCAGGAAGATACTGAAGAGGAAGAAGAAGAAGAAGAAGAAAAAGAAGAGGAAACTATGGCTGAACAGGATCTAGATTATCCAGATGAGTTGGTAGAAAATAGATATGAAACTGGATCTGACAAAGAAATGTTGGAGACTTGTTCTATCTCTTCTTCACAAGCTCAAGAATGTACAATTACAAACACAGTTGTGGAAACTCTGGAGAATTTGTGGCAGGACTTTAGAAATAATATGCCCAAATACCTAACCCAATACATGGACGTTAAGACCCTTGCTCATTTCCTTTGCTGTTTCGCTGCCGTGAACAATCTAAACATCATGCGCAAGTTGCCATCCATCCTTCAAGATGGAAAACCCAATCTCATTCTTTGCCCTGATACAGAATTAATATCCACCACACTTGCTTTGTACATGGAGAGCCCAGAACAAGCTTTTCCCTCAGCTGATGAGGTGCTTATGTGCCAAGAAGACACCAGTGAAGAAGAAGTTGAGATCTTTCTTCGGCGATGCTTAGGCCAAGGTGCTCCAAGCCACCATCAGAAAATCTATACGTTGTTTAATCCAGGTTTACTGACCTATGATGTAAGTGTGGCTTTGGCAGAGCGTTATGAGGCCATGGAGCTGAGTGCAGGATCAAAATTTCGCCTGGTCTTAGTCTGTCCTGTGAACCAAGACAGATATATCCCATCATTCTTCAGCAACTACAAGGTGCAAGCAGGACTGTGTTTTTCTTTGGAAAGAGCCAGGAAATACCTCCAGCATCACTTGACTACTCCCTATGTTCAAAGCCATCAACTTCATGCCTTTCCAGATGGTATTTCCTCGTGGTTGATTACATCTAAACGTGCAGCTGTTGGTGCGAAATTGATTATATTAAAATAAATCTGACAGTTTATTGTAATACATTGTTAAGGTAAACTGTTAAATATTCTTACTTGTTCCATTTTATCATTGCAGGAAAGTCACTCTATGTTACACGGATGTTCCAAAAATTTAAAACAGCTTTTCCAAAAGCTACATATCTGCCAGTTAGACTGATCGAACCGCGTGTTGATACTGATTGCTTGGTCCAAACACTTTGTGAGAAGCTCTCATCACTGAAAGAGGACGATCCTGTTTTCCTACACATTGACACCTCATCTGTATGGCCAACTACACTATATTTCATTGTTTTACAAAGTTAACTTATTTATAATTGGAGAAATATTGTTTTTCTTTTGTTAGTTTGAGCCTAATAGCAGATATGTTGTTTAACAGGTTCGTTGGGGTTTGGAGACGTTCCTGTTCAGATTACTCATTCTAGGATGTTTGAGTGACCGTGAAGGGAAACTATGGAGGAGAAACACAGCTCACTTGATTGCAGTTGAAGCACTTCTACCAGATTCTGCTCATCATCGACAAATCCATAAAGAGGTATGTTCTGCCCGTCATCCCAACCAGGCTGAAGTCTTTTTGAACCTCTTACAGCTTACTTTCTTTTGATTTCTCTATGTTTCCCTTATTATTTGAATCACTGAGCTGAAATTCTGTACCAAGTTATGAAATACTTGGATATTTATTCTGTTTTTTATATTATTAAATTAAGCAGTCTATAGATAATAGAATTTTTTATTGATGTATTTCTTAAATAAATTTCTCAATTTTTTTTTTTTTTTTTTTTTAGTCAAACCCAGGGCTTCTCAGTGTACTGCCAGCCATACACTGTAAACCACCGAAAGAAGTCAAAGAACTGGAGCTTGCAATCAAAAATCGTCTTAAGAGACATGCATCCTTAGACCCACTGATGGATATGCAAGAGTTTGAGAGTGAAGGCGTTCAGAGACCGTACCAATATTTAAGGAGATTCAATAGAAATGAGAGTTTGGACCATTTTAAGTATAAAGCTGGATCTGTGGAGGGAAATACAGTCGATTGTCTTCATCATCTTTTGTCAAACTGTGGAATGGAGAACCCTTCATGGGCAGAACTGAAGCACTTTACTTGGTTTCTCAACCTGCAGCTGCAAGACTGTGAAAAATCAGGATTCTGTGATCCAAACTTCTTTGGAAGCATTCTAAATGGCTTCAAAAGCTTCATAGTCAAATTCATGATACACATGGCCAGGGACTTTGCATCTCCTTCCTTGAATATCTCTGATGAAAGCCCTTCCCTTCTTCCAGAAAGTGACCATGAAGATGATCTTTTGGCACGACTAACAATTCGCAAGAGATGGGAGAATGAATCTCATCCATATATCTTCTTTAATTCAGATCACTTGACCATGACCTTTCTTGGGTTTCATGTGAAGGACAGTTCCGCCCGAAATACTGTTAATGTTGTTGATCGACAAACTAATAAAGTTTTAATGGGAGATGTGATGTCACTTGACCTGTTCACAGGACTTAAGAATCAAAGAATTTCATTTTCTGAAGACTTTGACCAGCTGCCAAGACAGACCAAGATAAAAAAGATTTCCTTAGTGGTTGGTGCTGATATAAAGGAAGGATTTGACCCTGATCCCACATATGAGCTCACTTCTGACAATGTAATGAAGATGCTGGCCATTCATATGAGGTTCAGGTGTGAAATTCCAGTCATCATAATGGGGGAAACTGGTTGTGGAAAGACCAGACTTGTGAAGTTTCTTTGTGATCTGCAAAAAGAAGGTAGAAATGTTGAAAACATGAAGCTGGTAAAAGTTCATGGAGGAACTACGGCAGACACTATATACAGAAAAGTTACGGAGGCTGAAAAACTTGCACAGAAAAACAGTCAAAATTACAAACTAGACACCATCTTGTTTTTTGATGAAGCAAACACCACAGAGGCCATCTTTGCAATCAAAGAGGTACTGTGTGACAAGACAGTGCAAGGATGTCCCTTGAAGAAAAATTCTGGCCTAAAAATCATTGCTGCATGCAATCCTTACAGGAGGCACACTCCCAAAATGATTGATCGATTGGAGAAAGCTGGATTGGGCTACAGAGTAAAAGCTGGGGAAACAGAAGATAGAATTGGTAAAGTTCCTATGCGCCAGCTTGTATACAGAGTTCATCCTTTGCCCCCAAGTATGATCCCCCTTGTTTGGGACTTTGGGCAGTTGAGTAATTCAGCAGAACTTTCTTATATTCAGCAAATTGTGCAGAAACAGATTGAAGAACACCGCTTGCCACTTCAATGCCAAATGGTTATTGCTAATGCTTTGGTGGCCTCTCAAAGACATATGCGTCATGAGGTGAATGAGTGCAGTTTTGTAAGCCTTAGGGATGTAGAGAGGTCAATGAGGGTGATTATATGGTTCTACAAACACAGACAGCTTTTTCCAAACTTTCTAGAAACCAACAAAGTTCAAATTACCTTTAAATGCTTGGCTCTTGCTTTGGGTATTTGCTATTATCCATCACTTGAGTCCAGAGACAGGTATCTGCAGAACATTAGCCAGTACTTTCCACAGCCACTTAACTCCAAACAAGCACTGGAGCATGAGATTTCCTCTTGCCAAGACTTCTTCCTACAGAGCATTCGAACTAAAAAGACAATTGCTAAAAATTTTGCATTGAAAGAAAATGTCTTTCTCATGGTGGTATGCATTGAGCTGAAGATCCCACTCTTTTTGGTAGGCAAGCCAGGGAGCTCTAAATCTCTTGCCAAAACTGTGGTAGCTGATGTCATGCAAGGGCAGGCATCCTACAGTGAATTGTTCCAGAAGCTAAAAGAGGTGCACATGATGTCTTTTCAGTGTAGCCCTCACTCAAGTCCAGAAGGAATCATTGGGACTTTCAAGAATTGTGCTCGTTTTCAAAAAGAAAAGAACTTGGATGAGTTTGTATCAGTGGTAGTGCTGGATGAGATAGGACTGGCAGAGGATTCTCCACAGATGCCTCTGAAAACCCTGCACCCTCTATTGGAGGATGGCTGTATTGACAATGACCAGCCAGATCCACACATGAAAGTGGGCTTTGTTGGAATCTCAAACTGGGCTCTTGATCCTGCAAAAATGAACAGAGGTATTTTTGTTTCTCGTTGGGATCCGAGTGAAAATGAATTAGTCGAGACAGCAAAAGGTATCTGCTCATCGTCTGAGTCAGTTCTTCACAAAATCATTCATCTCCTGCCTAAATTGGCCAAAGGCTTTTTAAACATTTGTAAAAATGACAGAGATCAGTTTTTTGGACTCAGGGATTATTACAATTTGGTGAAAATGATTTTTGCTGTGGTGAAAAACACAGACAGTGAGCCCAATGAAAGTGACTTAGCAAATGCTATACTACGAAATTTCAGTGGACAAAAAGACAACTTTGATCCTCTCTGTTATTTCCAAGATCTTTTCTCAAACGAACATGAAGTCCCAACGATAAGCACACTGGAAATGATTAAGCAAAACCTGAACCACAACAGTGAAGAAGAATGTCGCTATCTTCTTCTGCTCACGACAAACAATGCTGCATTATACATAATTCAGCAGTGTATTTTTACAAAGGATGAATGCAAGTGCCCTGAAATTGTGTTTGGTTCAGGATTTCCTAAAGATCAGGAATATGCTCAAATTTGCCGCAATGTGAGTCGAGTTAAGACGTGTATGGAAACTGGCCGGACTGTCATCCTCTTAAACCTGCTAAATCTATATGAGAGTCTGTATGATGCATTGAACCAGTACTATGCTTACTTTTGTGGGCAACAGTATGTCGACCTGGGATTAGGGTCACACAGAGTAAAGTGTCGAGTTCACAAAGAATTCAGATTGGTTGTAATAGAGGACCAGGAAAAGGTCTATGACAAGTTTCCTGTGCCACTGAAAAATAGGTTGGAGAAGCACAGAGTAGACAGAAGTACGGATTTGACACCAGCCCAGCAAAGGGTTCTGGAAAAACTCAAGAATTGGGTAAACGAGTTTTCTCAACACTCAGGTTTTGGCTCTTCTGATGATT
This sequence comes from Silurus asotus, assembly GCA_024362625.1. Lineage (NCBI taxonomy): Eukaryota > Metazoa > Chordata > Actinopteri > Siluriformes > Siluridae > Silurus > Silurus asotus. The sequence continues at coordinate 7,793,045 of MU551603.1, forward strand.
TTGTTGGTTTTCATGGAGACGCTTGTGCCAGTGCTCTCCTGCAGGCATCTGAAAGTAGAGACAAACTCGATCACCAGATAGCGGGAGATGGTCAAGTTGACACTAGCATTCCCAGAAAGAGGCACGACAGTGTGCCAGTGTCCACAGAGTTTTCATCCACAGGGGACGGCACAAATGAACATAAAGAACAGGTCTACGATCCAGGATCAGGAGTTGCAATCAATGATGACCATGAAAATGCTTTAACAGACACTGATACAGAAAATACTCCCCTAAATGAAAACAGTGAGGGACTTGTCTTAATGGATGTAGATGAAAACGAGGATGGCGTTGAACCTGAAAATAAACAAGATGCCATTGCGGACATTCCTGGGCCTATGGAAATGGATATATATCCAGAGGTCCTTGAGGAAGTAAGGCTTAATGACCCAAAACAATTCAAAGATGAAGAGGACGAGGTATATGAATGTGCCAAAAACTTCTTGTTGAATTGTGCTACGCCAGATTCTGTGTTGAGGTTAAAATATTCAGGCCTGGGTAATAACGAAGTAGAAAGACTTCAGAAGCTTTATTTTCAACAACAAGACCACCATTCACTTAAGAGCTTCATGGACAATTATTTAAGGAAGACTGACAAAGAAAAGAAGAGATTTGTAGAGGTAAGGAATTCTAAAAACGTGTTGGTATTTATATAACTGTATATTGGTGTCTGTGTAATGTATGACATTGTGTATTAGATTATTGTGTAATAAATGAAGTGGCATTTAATTACATTTGTTTGTTAATTGTTAATTGTTTTGTGTTAGTTGACCACCTTCTCCAGTCTGCTAACCAAAGCCGATGTGCGGAATCTGGCCCAAGATTTGGGTCTATCCATGGAGAGTTTTCTTTTGCTCTCCCTGCACCAGTTTGATACAGAAGCTTCTTTCTGCAGCAAAATTAGGTAAAACCATCTACTGCCAAAATATGCGGATTCTACAATATATTCCATCCGTATTGGATTTATGTGCATGATTTTTCAAGCTTTTTTGGAATTTGTTTAAAAACAAAGATCTGGAAAGATTCCTCTTAGGTTTGAGCTTTGCTCAGATACTGAACAAATTAGTTTTTTTACACAAATATACTAATTCAGAAGTTTTTCTCACTTTTATCATTCACAGAGACTTCCTGAAGGCTGCACATCTGTCTCTGCACGTCCTATTGGTTCAGATGGATATGGAGGAATCACTCTGCAAAAATGAACTCATTGCTTCTGCAAAGTGAGTGGTTTATACCATTTGCTTTCCTCAATTCACTTTTTGAAATATTTGTTAGCGTTCATAAACAACAATGCTATATGCTATATATTTGTACTACTGCAGTATGTAGTAAGTAATAAAAACTACTATTGTGCTTTCAGGTACTGCACCATGAATGAACTTTTAGCTTTTCGGTCAGATGATCACAACTGCTATATTGTGTTTATCACAAAACTCTCAAGGATTGCAAGTGACAATAAGTATATTGGATTTCAAGGAGGTGAGTGAAAATACATTTACAGATAAAAGCAAGTATGCTGAGTTTCTAGGATCTGCCTCATTTTTATTTTGTGTAATAGGTGTGTGGCTTTCTACACATATCGATGACCTCAGAGACACTAATGAGATGAGCTTGGATCTCTCTGTATTTTGTGGAACACCAATCAGCAAACTACTGTCTAAGCCAGCACACCCTGGTAAATTGCTACACGCTAAATATAAGTTCATATTATAGTAGAAATCATATCATATTATATATCATATAATATTTTGCATTTGTAGTTTCCATGGATCTAGATCAAGAAAAAGCCATGGTCAAAAGCCAATTGGTAAGTTTTTTTTTCTAAACAGTACAAAATGTTCAAAAATCTATTATTATTATTAAAAATAAATGACCCCAAGTTACACTGCTGATAATATGTCCAAGTGTATCGCAAGATAATAAAAATATCTTATTATATAATAAACTAGATAATAAAACCCCATATATTTGTTCAGCAGGATAAATCTGCATATCTGCACAGTTTATCTTTGGTGAGATCGTGCACACAGAAGGCCGTTTCACTCCTTCGGGACTCTGTAAATAACGATTCTAGGAGTGTAAAGCGCATGCACACTCTTCTTGGCCTTCTGGATATCAACACTGGGCGTATTGGGGGTAAGTTGCATTACCGGCCCAACCCGCTGAATTGTTACTTCAAAAACTGAGAAGAATTTTTTTTTTAATATATCGTTTCATATCATTTGGTACATTAGCGCGTTTCCAGGAAGTACTGCAGAGGCGATTGGTGGTTGCCCTGACACAAAGAGAGGAGTGTATTCCTAATGCTGGAGACTGGGTGAACAAAGAAATAAAGAAGCGGGAGGCTTTGCAAGAAGGAGGTACTCTCAGGTACTGTAGAGGATTCAAGGTGTTGGCTAAATGTTTGATTTTACCTCGTCTTCAGTGATGGTTTCATGTTTGTGTGTACATATAGGGATGCCTGATAAACCTCCTGGTAGAATCTGTCTACAATATTAATCACTGCTATATATTGTATTTATCTTGACTTAATGGTGTCTTGAGTGACTTTTTAGAGACTTGAATATGAGTGTGAGTTTACTTGAACTACATTGTTGACTTAAGTTTGAATGTGGCTTTAGACTAAGACTTAACCTTAGGGTTAGGGTTAGAATTATGTCACTCACAGACATGTTACTGTTTTAAAACAGTAAATAACCTGAATAGTTTTAATTACAAAACATTCTGTGTGTCCTTATAACTTTTATACATAGACACACACTGTGGAGATGTCTACAGGGAGTTCTGACCCCAATTCTGGCCTGGATATTAGAGGTGCTGGACAGAGATTCTAACCTGGAGCTGGTGTATAATGCAGGGCTCAGTGAAGGTCTTGTTCAGTTCTGGCTGGATATCTTCGATGATGGGCAGATTTTAGACCTGCCAGTGCCACAGAACTCAAGGTACAAGTTTGAATACAATTGTGATAATGGCAGTCTGCTTTTTTTAGACAGTTTAGACAGATGATTGCAATTTACAGTGGAAACAAATGCTTATTGTTTTCCTTATTTTAGTTCCTCAGAACAAGAGATCGACGTGCAGTACAATCTGTTGGTGGGAGGAGAGGCACGTACCTGCACTGCTCCTTTCAGTTGGCTCATCAGACTCTATTGTTATAACCTATGGGAGGAGTCTAGGTTTCTGCAAAGTAAGAATATAAAGAGATTTACTATTAATATGGGGTTTTCTCTGGCTGATGCCGATGTCGAAATTTAGAAATTGTGACAGCCGTTGGCCGATAAATAATGCAGATTTTTTGCCCAATATTTTTGGACGATCCCCCATTACATTAAATTTAACAGTTAAATAATAAGACGTGATACATAAATTGTATCTAAATCAGTTCACTTATCAGATTTTGGTACCTATGCTTACCTGTACACTAAACTACAGCTGGTTGATGGCTCGCTAACAATATAGTTTAAAAAATTTGCCTTTTTGCATTCTCTCTCCAAATGTAGCATCGTATTATCTCATAAAATATATTTACGCTAGACTGGGAAAAACAAAGTTTTTTCAGTGTGTTCTGCATGTTTGTGTGTGTGTGTGTGTTTGTGTGTGTGTGTGTGTGTGTGTGTGTGTGTGTATGTGTATGTGTGTGGCTCTAGTCAGACGGAGACAGCTGTTTCTGGCTGATTCTGCAAGTCGGCAAAAAGAGCCGTGAACTTAGATTGGCTATTCAGCTTAGCAAATTAGCACAAGAGAAAAAAATTTAACTGATAAAAGCAAACAATGATGGAGTTAAGAGGGAACACCCAGACATTTATCATTCTTGCTCTTTTCTTTGCAACTTCGCTACATGAATCCCTTATGTAACGATCGCGACAGGTGTAAAAGCTGTTTGCTTTAAATATTCAGAAATCTAGCTAATCTGGTTTCCCTGTTTCGATGCCGAATACAGACTACTGCAACCTGCTTGTATGGGATGAAGCATTATAGATGAAGCATTCATAATGCAGCTATAAGAGTTGATTTTTCTAAATCGTCCCATTTCTTTATGTTTCCTCTTTTTTCTTTTGCTATAGCTGCCTCTATCTGATTTTCAAAACATTGATTCTGTGGATTGTCTTGGAGGCATCTTATAGACGTGGCTCTGTACAATGTCTTTCTTTTGGGATAAATTAAGTTTATTTATGCCAGATTATCTATTTGTCGGTCTGTCTGTCTGTCTGTCTGTCTGTCTGTCTGTCTGTCTGTCTGTCTGTCTGTCCCGCACTGGAACATCTCTATCAGGATTGGGAGTATTCTTATACCCTGTTCCAGCATTAAAATACACAACAGTTCTGTTTGGATAAGCACATCTACTACATGCTGTTCTAAATGCTCATAAATTGCAATTTTTAGAAAAATGGCAATGCTCAGATAATACTTCACTAAAAGCTGTTTTGTGATGTCTGTCTCAGGTATTGAACAGAGCAGCCATGAGCGAATCCAGCAGTTTGTAAGTGCCGTGACTAGCAGTCGGTTGGGTGGCTACATAGAAACACTGTCAGAGAGAGAGCGCATTGACCTGGGCCAGAGATACCTTACTGACTATGTGATCCTCTCTTTCAAAATCAAGACCGAAGAAGAAGTGAAGGTGAGATAGGATCAGTAATAATATGATTAAAAAGTAAAATATTTTTTTAAATGAATTTCAGAATTTGTTAGAAATTGGTCTTCTTTCTTTTTGCTTTATGATAGTGTGCACTAAAACTGACAGAAATTTGAAAGTAGATCTTGTGAAGTCTAAAATATACTATTTATTTTTTATTTTTAGGTCTTAACATTTTTAACCTCACTGTATATCAAAAATAAATGAATGAAGTGATGTTTTCTGTGTATCTGCATGCACATTAATGTTTGATTTTGTTGCAGGTGTTCAGGGCAGCGATTTTAGGTTGTGTTGCTGCTCTGCAGCAGGATATAGGTGTGAACATGAATCTTTCTCCAGCATGGATCATGGCAGCAGCTCAACACTTCAGTCCACGGCTTGACACACTCGTACACATTCTGCAGATCCAGCCTCAATTAGCTCCTTTGGTTCTTATACAGTCCTTAAAGACAAACCGTACAGACATGGTGAGAAGACTAGATACTTAGATAGACTAGAACACCAGATACTTTTCAACTCAATTACAGACTCATCCCATGTTTAACTCTCTGAGATGAGTAGAAAAAGGAAAAGCAAATTAATTTAACAGAGATAAAAATAGTAACCATCATAATATTCTTTTGTTACAGCATGAAGACATTCTAGCTCTTGGTATGTGTGTGGAGGAGACAAAACTTCAATCGTTTACATCGTTTTCTAAGTGCTCAGACTTTCTGGGCAAAGTTGAACTGCTGCACCCTTGCTTGCAGAGAGTGTTCAGTGTAACTTACACCTCCCTCTGCAGTCCTGGCTCTCTCAAACATCTGGATGCTATTAAGTAAGCGTTGTTGAATTAAAAGCAGAGGGTTTTTTTAAAATATGCATGTCTTCTATATACATAATCAATAATGCTTTCCAGGTCTGTATGGCAGGGAATGTTGGTGGTAGCTGCTTTTATCGAGCAAGTTGTGATGAAATTATATTCGTCTGATGAGAAGCTGGTGGCACAGACACTCAAACACTGCAGCCAGCTACACCGGGTCAGTGTCTGGGGAAACACACCAAAGTGATCCTTCAATAATTTTAATTTTTGTTACCAGGCTATTATTAAATAATGCTTAATTTTTTCCTATCATATCATTAGCTGATGGAGCAGTGTCCTGACCTGCAGAGTAAAGCCTGTCTGCAGCAACTCATCCGCATCCTCAACGACTACCATGAGGAATCCATGAGCAGAGATTTACGGTACTTCTTACTTTCCACAATGCCCTTTGTTTTTATTTTAAACCAAAATTTTTAATGGTTTCTATTCTTTGATTGAATTTATGAATAGGTTTACATTTTATGCCTGAAACTCCCATTTTTTACCTGGGCTTTTTTTACACCTTAGATTTGGTCTGAAGTGTCCTGTGTGTCTGGAGGACCTGACTGAGCCATGTGTTCTACAGTGTGAGCATGTGTTCTGCCTGTCCTGTATGAGGAGGTGTATGCAAGGAGAAGAAGTGAAATGCCCTAAGTGCAGGACACTGCTTCCACCCAACTTCCAGCCAGCTATCTCAGCCAGAGTAGAGTGAGTCTTTTCAGAACAAGTGTATCAAATGCTGTTTTTAGATAATATGATTACGATCAAAACATACTCTTGTGGTTAGGGTTTTGTACAAACACTCTTGTAACCTTGGCAAATTATGTCATCATGGAGATTGTGTGTGCACATGTGCATTGCTATGCTGGAACAGGTTTGTGTTTTGTAGTTACAAATTTGCTACAGTATGCATCCTGTACAACTGTGTGTTTCAGAGTTCCTGTCAGAACCATGAAGTTGATTATTTTGCTATAACAGCACTTGTCAGCAGGATTTCATCTTCATATACCATTTTTTATTTATATTGTATATTATTTTATTTATAGACAGATATTAGTGAATTTATTCGAGTTTGGAATGTAATATAATATTGTGGAACTATAAGCAGCTGCTCCCTCACCAACATTAGATCCCCACCACCACAAAATAAATCTTTTTTATAAAAATGTAATAGAACTCAAATAGAAAAGAATAGAGTAGAATAGAATTAAATATCAATAGCAGTCAAAGTTGAGTAAGACAAAGTGTGAAGTAAAGATGCAGTGGTTGAAGTGGCTAGATCATTTTGGTCACTGGGAAACTGAGATGATGAAGATATTCAATCCTCTTGGAGGTAGGCATCAGCCATATGAGCTAAATTTTATATCACAATATTTGACACTGTCCAGACAAAATCGATATTATATTGCTATATGAGAAAACCAAATGTGGCATCAATGAGCATTAGCAAAATCAAAAGGAATGCATATGTAACAGTATCCCTGGTTTAGCAAAATCCATATCATAGCACGAAATAATACTGTTCATACCAGCATATCACCCACCCCTACTTGTAGGTCTTTTAGGAGTGAATCTGTTAAAATATGGAAGAGACCAGACATGCTATATACTCCTAAACAGAAAAGCACAACCTACAACTATGCAATTACACTAATACAAGCTCATTATAAAATGTAACAATAATCAACATTTTTTGCCTACACAAATTTAGAGAACGTGTAATCATAATGTCTTTACAGTTTGTGACCATATTGTATTTAATTACTGATTAAAATAATGTGTTTTGCAGTTCGGCCCTTAAACAACATAGAAAGTTAAGGAGATGCTGTAACTCCTTCTTTTTGGAAGTGGTCTCTCGGTTTTGTTTCTCCAAAGGACAACAACCCAAAGAGGACCTGGTGGAGCTGCTGTTCTCTCTGCTAATCTCAGCACAGGGTAGGTGCTTTTGATTTATTGATGGATTCCACATAGGTGTTTTTGAGCAAAGCTAAATATTGTGCTGCCTTAATTAAGAATATTGTTTTGTGCATGTGGATGTTTGCACATATTTGTTTTGTAGGAGACGAGTATAAGACAAGAGAGCTAACCCCCTTCCTGGAATGTGTTGACCAGAATCCTGTGGTACGCTCTGTGTTGCCTAAACTCTTACTGCAATACAGGTATCAATGGCTTTGAAAACAGACACACAAACACACACACACATATATATATACATAAGTATTATATGATTGAATGTTGCACACAATATTTTTTCAGTTTCGACCTGGTAAAGGGCCATATTCAGACATATTTGAAAAACCTGGAGGACAAACTACTGAATGATGAGGATAGGATGGAACTTTACAGACTTTTTGTCAACTGTTTCCAGGTATGTCATTCTTTCCATAGGTTTTCAATTCTAGTACTATTTGTACTACTTCTATAGCCATGATAACCATGCTTATGATTATAATCATCTCAATTAGCTAAAACAATTTTAGGCAGTACTACTCACCATTAGTAAATATAAACAGTCAAAGCAAACCTGATTTTATGCTGATTTGCAAATATTTTAAGAAAATGTAAAGCATAAACCTAAAGTTCTTTATAATTTGAAATGAAAAGGTTTTACACTTAAAAATGTGTAACTAAATAAAATTGGTTTTTGGTATGACTATATGATTGTTTTTGAGGAACTCAGCTGCAGTATTGTGAGTTGTTATGTGGTCAATTAAAATGTAAAAAAAATGTGGATATTGTAGAACCTTTTGTTTGTGTGATGGTGGGTGAGAAAGTGTACTTGGAGCGAAATTTGGACCTTACCGGGTTTTAGTGTGCTTTTCAGAAATCTCTCTACATCCCAACAAATATAATACAAAATCTGAATACTTTACAAGGAAAGTTTCATGAAAGCTGGAAAATGTTTTTATTTAAAAAATTTAATAAATCTTGATATTAATTATTTAAATATTTTTGCAACAGTGTAGGTAATTTAATGGTATGAAGATTTACTTTGACCAAACAAATATATGCTTTATTTTCATTTATTTCCATATTATCATTTATGTTCAGCTCAGCTTCTCTAAACATTCAGTTGAAATACAGACTATCTTCTATGACTTGCCAAAAGTGTTCTTCACTAGTTGGATATTTCTGGATCCAAGATCAATAGGATTTAAGTGCTCCATGATAGATAAAACTCCAGCTGACTATTTGTTCCCTAAATAATGCTTTCAAAGTGTGGACGTATTAATCGGGTCATTGTTTTGTTGAATGTTAAACATGGTTAGAATTAGCTACAGTCCAGAGAGAATTTCATTAAATTAAATTTGTAATGGTAGCCTGTTGGTTTAGTATTTATTTCACCCAGAATAAGTCTGCAACTTTCCCTGCACCAAAACAACCCCAAAACATTAAGCTTGTTAAAACTCCATGTTTGACTGTGCAGTAATTTTGAGAAAGTCTGGTAAATTTATCTTTCCTGTTCCCTTTGCTATATAAGTTTTTGTGTTAGAGAAAGAATTAGAAATTTGGACTCATCTGTCCACAGAACTTCTTGTCATTTACTGTCTAATTCTTGTGTGTTTTGCCTTTTACCTAGTTTGTTGCAAAGAAACAAAAGGAACAGGCACCATACTTATATAAAATACTATAAAACACTATAAATTCCACATTTATATTGCATTGTTGCCTTATTTTAATACCATAATTTGCAATTTTAGATTTTATTTGTCTATATTATTTTCTTTTTTTTGTGCATTTACAACCTCCTTAATTAATTGTATTTGCTTCAGGTATATAAATGCTTGTGTGTAAATATATTCCTGTGTGGGTTTTTTTTTTTAGGATACTTTGCTTTGTGTGGGCTGGGGTGAAACTCTGGAAGCCAAAGAACTTCAGCGACGTCAGCGGGATGACATAAACTTTCTCAACCGATTGGCTCGCAAGCAGACGCCATCCAGAGAACAGCAGCCGGCTGAGTTTCTTCTGTCCATGGCTCATCTCAGGATGTGCCTGGACACTGCGGCTCGTATTCTGCCCAGGGCTGTTTGCCATAAGAGTGGTGAGGCTGAGAAGATTTTTATAAACCTATGAAAGTATGCATGTAGTGTACCAAATGCTACTGTACATTAAGCCTGTTTGCTCAACATAGATATGATCACTCCAAAAATGGTTTATAGTATTATAGTATGTAGGTATGTTTGTATAGTGTTAATCATGATGTTGGTGAAATTGTTGTGTGCTTCTTCAGGGGGATGTCTGGAATGGGAAGAAAGACTGTTAGATGAGATAAAGGCCATCTTTAATTATGCTCAGAATGACTGGTATAGAGTCTACCTTCTCAGAACACTTAACAGGCAGGTGGGCACAGACTGTGTCCAGGCCGTGATGAATAGCACCGCTTATGAGTGGATCTTCCCTCCTGAGATCCTGCGACTACAGGTGAGTGTGGCCCAATCTGGAGCTTTTCATTTATAATGAATAGCACATTATTCTATAATCCTTACCTTTTGTATGTTTCCTGTTTGAAGAGGTTGATTCCTGTGGAGGTGGATCGATTTCTGTGCTGCGGTGAGCAGTATCGCAAAATCAGAGATGGAGTGGGTCAGGTGTTGCTGGAATCCAACAGTGATGCACTTAAAGCCACACTACAGGTCACTAAAAAAAGAAGGATATATCATTGCTTTACCTATAGACCTGGAGATTAGTACATTTTATTTCCTTGAAATCAAGACATTTGAAGTATATTTTACTCTCATTACAACTCTATGCCTCCAGGACCTCTGTGTTAAAAACTAGAACATATTTAAAACATATAAAATTAACTAAAGAACAGTCTGGAAATGTTACAGTAAAACAACCTACTGTATCTAAATGCAAATGTGATCTAAATGTAAACCTTCTAAATAAATGTAATGTAGGTTCGAAGGTTTACATTTAACCAATTAATACTTTCAATCTGAATGTTAATTCCAACTCAAGGGCATATCTTGTTCACTCAAACATCTAAATCTTGTGGGCAGAAAAGTTTCCCAAAATATCAGATGCTCTTTATCCGATAAACAAAACTTCTCTGGCATTAGACCATGTCAGCACAAGCATTCTGTGGGTTAAGCACTAGAGAGAATACTGAAAAAAATTACTTGACTGAAATTCAAATTCTTAGAGCAAATAGCTTATGTTAACTTCCACATATGTTGCTAAGTAACCTTTAATCTTCATGTTTGATCAAGTCTACTGAAATTCTTTATAAACCTGTAATTCCAAATATTCTTTTTTGCTGTAACTTTATTTAGACAGTTTAATGCTTTCATAACAAGTGTATGCTTGTGTGTTTTTCTCCAGAATGTGAGCTGTTCGGTGTCTATGAGGTGTGTTCTTCTAGTTTTGGCTTTGTTCAGACAGGTAACTTGTCGCCTACGATCACCTGAATCAGCCATGCGCCCTGGAGCACAGGTAAAAAAAAAAAGAACAATTCAAAAAAAAGTTGTTAAGTCATATTCATCAATGCCATTGCCTTCTTAATTTATCTTAAACCATGATACATTAAACATTTCTTTTCTACTGTGAAGAGAAAAGCAGAGGCAACCTAAATTCATTACAAAATATCAAAGTCCAGTCATAACAAATGCTGGATAAGTGATCTGCTAAGCATATTTAAATCTATTTTTCTGTTTTCCCAAACAGGATTTAGTGATGCTGAATGACATTGTGAGGGAGAGCACAAAAGGGCATCTGCGTGACTTCTGCACCAGTCTGTTAGATGAAGGTCTCATGCCACACCTGCATGTCTGTGCAAATGAATCAGCAGAGAGACGTCTTCTCCTGGAGCTCCTGGTTCATGCTATCGCTGTGTTCCACAGTGGGAGTCGACTTCTCTTTCCTTTTCACCTCATTGCCTCTAGGCCAGAAATGATGAGGGTAAGAAAAAGTAAATCAATCAATGGGCAGAAAATAGACGTATAACTTTGTAAGATTATAGTGTTAAAGCTTTTTTTAAATCTCATTTTTTTATATACAGTTGGTTTGAGCCATCTTTTAACCTAATCCTATTATCCTCCAAATTATTTAGCCTCCTGTACATATTTAATTTTATTCTCCTTATATAATCAGCACACGTTTAGATTATAACAATGTGAAAGAACTGTACAGAGAAATGAAAAATGAAGATAAAAATACTGCAAAATTAATGAAAACAGACAGAAACAATTAGTGAAAATATTAAATAATTAAAATATATTAAAACATGTATCAACTTTGGTACATGTTTGTGTAATATGTTATATTTTAAGTGTAAATGGGGCCTTGATAGTTTAAACATTACAGCAACACAATTGACTCATTCAATGCAACACAGCACAGTACAGTACAGGTGAAAAATACAGGATGACAAGATGTACTATAACAGATTCACTTTGCATTGGTGTATCAAAACATAACTGACTTTATGAAAACTTAAAATTCAATCAAAAATTCCCAGTGTGAAATGAAAGGATTTTTGTATTCATCCAGGAAGCTTTTCTTCCCACTATGCCAGAGGACAACACCAGTAAGGTCACTCAGTGGCTAAAAGAAAAAAACCTGAAGAAGTACTGTAAGTTTTTAAAGGAACAAAGATATTCAGCTTAAATATGTAGCACCTGTTATCATGTTATATGGTCTTATCTGAATTATGTTTATCTGTTCGAACACTAGTGAAATGTTTGGACACCCCTGCTAATAACATATTTTTAATACATTTTAATATTTATTATTGAATCTTTTTGTTGTTTTGGAATAATAATCTAATTGGACATCTTTGGGATGAATTGGAACACCCTAGGAATAATCACCTACATCAATACCTGACTTAACCAAAGTGGCTGAATGAACACAAATCTCCACAAGCACACTCCTAAATCTAGTGAAACATATTTTCACTAGATTGGAGGTGACTTTGTGTTAGAAATGGACACTAAATGTTGAATGGGATGTCCATAAAAACACAAATTTCATGGTCAGGTGACCACTTATGAATCTACAAACCTATTTTTTTACATAATGTATTCAATGATCAAGAAACAAATCAAAATAAGCTTGTCTTATTTTCAACATAAATTCACCAAGTTCTCTATTTAAGTTTTTTTTTTTTTTTTTTTTTTTAATTAATGAAAACTCCCTTTTTGAGTAATTCTTTCAATTAATTAATTTTGATAAATTCAATTAATAATTTTAAATAAATGTTGAAAATAAAATCAGACATAAATGTGTTTATATATTTACTATTTCCATTTACTGTAGTAGATGAATTACCTAATGTATTATGAGTATCAAAATGTCTTTGGAGCACCAAAAAAAAAATATTGTCAGATTTGTCAAGATTTTTAAGTGGTAGTTTATATAATTTTAAGTTGATAAGCAGATATTTAATGACATGTCTTTTCTTTTTTTCATATTAAACTACAGATTGTAAAAATGGTCATATGTCTTTCGTCGGTGAGGTAAGACACAGTTTTATCTCTAATTGTTTAAATAATCTTTTTGTTTATTTCAATATGACTATGTAAAATAATAAAAAAAGACATTTTAATAATCAAATGTTTTTTAAAAAAAAGATACTGTGAGTGTGTTCTAAATCAAATAGTTCTTAAAGTTTTACGTTTTTTTTCCTCTGTTAGTGTGGGAAGCCAGTGGTTGAGGCAAAGTGTGACACATGCGGAGTGCCTATTGGAGGCTTAAATCACCGAGCAGTTCCTGTGAAGAAGTACTGTAAGTTTTTAAAGGAACAAAGATATTCAGCTTAAATATGTAGCACCTGTTATCATGTTATATGGTCTTATCTGAATTATGTTTATCTGTTCGAACACTAGTGAAATGTTTGGACACCCCTGCTAATAAAATATTTTTAAAATGTTTTAAATATTTTTTATGAAATATTTTTGTTGTTTTGGAATAATAATTTAATTTAAAATTTTTGGGATGAACAATTGTAGCAATGACTGCACCCTAGGAATAATCTCCTACATCAATACCTGTTTTAAGTGGCTGAATGAACACAAATCTTCACAAGCACACTCCCAAATGTAGTAAAACATATTCTCACTAGATAGGAGGTGACTTTGTGTTACAAATGGACACTAAATGTTGAATGGGATGTCCAAAAAAAACACATGAACTTTATGGTCAGGTGACCACTTATGAATCTTAGATCTACAAACCTATTTTTCCACATAATGTATTCAATGATCAAGAAAAATGTTAGACGAATCAAACAACAAATTTAATGAAAACTCAATTTTTGAGGAATTTTATTTTAATTAATTAATTTTGAGAAATTCAATTAATAATTTTAAATAAATGTTGAAAATAAAATCAGACATAAATGTGTATATATATTTAATATTTCCATTTACTGTAGTAGATGAATTACCTAATGTATTATGAGTATCAAAATGTCTTTGGAGCACCAAAAAAAAATATATTGTCAGATTTGTCAAGATTTTTAAGTGGTAGTTTATATAATTTCAAGTTGATAAGCAGATATTTAATGACATGTCTTTTCTTTTTTTCATATTAAACTACAGATTGTAAAAATGGTCATATGTCTTTCGTCGGTGAGGTAAGACACAGTTTTATCTCTAATTGTTTAAATAATCTTTTTGTTTATTTCAATATGACTATGTAAAATAATAAAAAAAGACATTTTAATAATCAAATGTTTTTTAAAAAAAAGATACTGTGAGTGTGTTCTAAATCAAATAGTTCTTAAAGTTTTACGTTTTTTTTCCTCTGTTAGTGTGGGAAGCCAGTGGTTGAGGCAAAGTGTGACACATGCGGAGTGCCTATTGGAGGCTTAAATCACCGAGCAGTTCCTGGATTCACTCCAGTCCATAGCAATGTGGGTGATCAGACCCGACCAGGCCATATTCTGGATAATGCTGTTCGTAGATCTGAAGCTCCAAACAGAGACCTGAGTTTGCCCCAGTCCTGTGTGCTACGTCTCTTCCTTCATCTGGCCATGCTGCATGGATCCTATCTCAATCAGCAGGTACAAATTTTTTAAATGAGAGTATCAAATAATGATTCAGACAATGCATTTAAAATGTAGGTTTAGCTGATCTCTTAAAAAACTATGTAATTATTATAAAACAAAAATGATTAAATATGATACATATTTATTTGTATGAAAAAGATTGATATCAGATATAGTATTCTAGGCAATTATGTAAGATGATTTATTGTAATTACAAACAAATGGTCTTTGTCAGTGATAACAAACCCAATTATTATGTGAATCTTTGCAGGGTATAAGTGCAATCATTCACCCAACTGTTGACAATGTCCGTGAGTTTCTGTGGCACCATCTTGAAAAGGACATAGAAGTTCTGGGAAAGACTTTGAATCTGAATTGTGATGACACAGCCATCATAGTTCATCTGATCCTGAACACCTCAGCAGTTCTGCCCACAGGTGTGTGAGCTATTTGATAGTAAATAAATAATGTACTATGAGATGCATGACATGCCACGCTGGTCATTGTTTATGCAAGGTGCTAAGAACATTCCAGAAATGTTAACTAAAATACAAAGTCATACTGTACAGGGTAATGAAACAATGGTCCTAGTGCTAAATAAAACAACACAGACCATTAGATTACAGAGCAGTACATAGAGTGCAGTTTTTATTTTAAGATGCAACAAAATACAAGACGCTGTTTATGCAAATTGATACATTTTTTGTCCACTATATGATGTATCGCACGCACTATGCAAAGCACGTTTAGAGAATTAAATATGACTAAAGCGCGCGCACACACACACAGACACATATCATAGAACAATGTATCAGCAAAGAATTTTGAAATATATATTTGAAAAAAAACATTTACATGACCAAGTAAAATAGCATGACAAAGTCTTTTTCATAGACAACAAAGCTCTACTGTAAATCAAATCTAAATGGGATCTCAATTAACCAGGACCTAAAGAATGTTCAGAACTATGCTCATTCACACCATGTTTTATACCTTACTAGTTCGTGTCAATCAGGGGGCTACAGAATGGTCTTCTCGAAATGCCCGTGAGCAGTGGGAGAAGCAGGTTTGCGAAACAGTCATCGATCCCGTTCTAAAGGTCAGTTTGCAGAAATCACATTGTTCTGGATTTTTGTATCAATAGTTTTAGTAAACTTGTTTTACCTATAAATATCTAAATAAAAATATCCAGAGCAGCAGCAAGCTGTCTAAAACCATTTCACTCCTGCTCTGCATATTTAAGTCATGTTCTCTGATTTCTTTCTATATTCAGGATTTGAACAGACACTTAAATGATGCTCAGGAACACGTGGCAGCTGATGATAAGCTCTCCAATAGCTCCCTGATGAAGATGTTAAAAGGAGATCCTCGTTTGCTTCTTCCTCTCCCTTCTGAATGTCCCACCCATCATGCGTGTTTCTGGACTCCTCCAGACACCCTGAGTGTGGAACACCTTTCCCAGCTGATTGCCCAAAAGCAGGCACAGAAACAAGTTCCTCTTCTTTCGCTGTTCCTTAATAAAGTATGTAGAATCTACATTTTTTTGCGATAACATTTTAAAGGATTTGTCCAACTTTTTCAATGAATTTAAGACTAAAAGAACAACAGTGTATTTAATATAAATAATTCAGTAACTCATGCAGAGATAAAATGGTGATACACTGAATAGTCTTGTGTCTGTGTGACAGGTGTGGTACATAAGACACCTGGCATGTCTGCCTGATCTGGCAGCACTGTTGTCGGACCTGATCCGAATAGTCCGAATAGATGCTGAGACACGCTCTTCCCCCATCGCCACACTGCTGCTTAACATTCCTGCAGGTATCTATATTTAAGATTAAGTAACACAACCAAGACCTAGTGAAATGAATCTATCCTTCTGCTGTTTTGTGAAACATCAACATAATACAATCCAGTGTGTTCTTATAACATATATAACATTGTGTGTCATTAGGCCTCCAGAGGAATACACTCAAAAAAAGGCTACTGACGTTTTTCAGGGTGTGGAACCATCTCAAAGTGGAGATAGCTAATAACAGTGAGTGCTAAATACTAAAAATACTGAACGGTGCAGTGTGTGTGTGTGTGTGTGGGGTGGAGTGCAATTGATGCACTCCAGCCAGTTTTCTTGAGATATCCTTCATTTATAGAAAGAATGAAAACTCTAAATTAATTTGCTGATGGTGTAGTAAAGGTGCGTTTGTAAATGTATGTGTGTTTGGTGTGTGTTAGCTGCTGTAGGTGTGGATCCAGTATTGTGTGAGAAGGACATAACCATGGACAGCTCTTGTCAGTTTCTCTGCCTTAGCCGTCATGGACCAGGCTCATGTCTCCACGCTCTCATCGACCTGCTTTCAGACACGCACAACAGCCTGGTGCGAGAAGCTCAGAAACTCAGTCATCAGGAAAACAGGTATATCAAATTTTCATGTGTGAGTTTTTTTTTTGGTTTTTCTTAAAAAGAAAAATCTACAAAATTTTATCCTGTTTGTTACTTGTGTGCTTTTATGACCTGTAGTGACTACAGTGTTCCTGTCGGGTTGGTATCTGAAAACCAATTGGCACTGTGCCACCCAGAGAAGGAGCTGCTGCCCCTGGTGTTAGCTCACTGCCAATACACTCTGGTGAAGGGTCAACAAACTGCCAGTGACTATGACCTTGAGGCTATTGAGAAACAATTTTACAGACGCTTCTTAGCTGGCAAGCCACGCATCCAAACAGTTAGTAAACTCCTTTATTATAACAATCTATTAAACCATGTTTTTAATGCTTTATTAACATTAACGTAACCTAAATAAAAAAATTCCCTATAAATGCAGATTATGATGAGTTTGATCAGTATTGGAAGCATAACTATTTATCAAAATCTTCAACAGAAAGCAACCTTTGTTTTACATATTAATAAAATTACTCGCTTTAAATAAATACAGTAGCTGTGGTAACTGATTGGATATTTGAAAATGCTAAATATAAGACATTAAACAATGTATTATTTAAGGAAACCAAACATTATGAGTATGTTTAAAATCTTCTTCATTGTACCACCGTGTTACAGCCAAATGTGTTACAGCCTTTATAATATAAAATACACATTTTCTAACAAATAAATCTAAAGTGTAGCTTATATTAGAAGTCAATTTATTCTGTTTTTAATTTGCTAATCTTTTTTGTTTAACGCTTGCAGGATACCGAAAAGTATCTGAAGAGACATCATCAAGATTTTTCAGAGGTTTTAAAAGATGTTAGAAGCAAGATTCCACAGGTGAACACTGAGCATTTTACATTTTATGTACCTTTCCACATAAAGTCCATCTTGATTGCACCTAAACAACTAAAGTTGAATTAAATATTATAGATCTCTGGCATTTACACATAACATCATTCCAAATTACACTTAAAACTGCTGGGACAATTTGTAGACATGTATAAAATATAATTTCTCCTCTTTTTTTCTGCTCAGGAGCCTCTGAAAGGTTCAGCATGCAACTCGATAAGAACCGGGCTACGCTCCTTCACTGATCTTTGTGATGCCGTGCATGCTCTGGAAATTGGTCTACGTTTCCTGGGTAAAACTGGAGGACGTCCCAATTTCCTTCTACTATCCTATCTTTTTGATTCACTCAAGATGCAGCAACACATCTCCAGCAGTATTGTCAAGGTCAGTATTACAGCTACCTGCTTTGTGTTATCTACTCCACTTCCACTAATGCATTCACACCTGAGACTTAATTATCAAACTTTTAAAAAATATGAAACTAGTCCCCTATTTAAGACGGAGATACGGTACGGTGACTTCATCGTAAGTCAAACATGTCGTAAGTCTGAGATGCTACTATGGCTGTGACAGTCTTTTTTCCCTTTCCTTTCATGCTGATTTATAATTTTCATTTTCTGCTCTAAACTGATGGCTTTCCTCTTTTTTTTCCCTACAAGCAGCAGACATACCTGGGCGCTTGGAAGAATTATTTTTATTACTAAAATTGCTGTTTAAAACCGTTTGAAACAGAATAAAATACACACTGGAACAACTTTACTCCGTCGACTGCTAGCGAGAGTGGGGCATCTCAAAGGGCGAGAAAAACACTCATCCCAGCTGCGTGTCCAACTGTTGCTTGTGCCTGTTGCGCGAAATTGTAAATATTTTTACAATTTTGTCGTATCGCCATCATCATCGTAAGATCATAACCATAATCGTAAATTAAGTCGAGGACCAGCTGTATATATATTTTGCCATAAATTTAGTTCATTAATATTATTAATACTATTGCAAAATTTCTAATAGAAAGTAAATCCTTAGATAACTAGACATTATTACCATTTAATATTAATCAATAATAATAATGACTTTTTTCATTTAGTTTGAATAAACTTTTTTTTTTTTTTTTTTTTATCCAGTAATTTATTACTTTTCATTAGCATGCAAATATTCAATTTAAGATTTCTTTTTCTCTTTCCTCTCCCCTAAATGTTGTCAAGCAGCCAAGATATTTAGTTGTCTGAAATAGGTAGCGTTGTTCTAAACTGGAGTAAAGGGTGTGTTTAAAGTGCATTTACATCAGGCTCAGGGGTGTGTCTGTATCAGTTTAGTGCTCCAGATGAAGTGAACTGTTAAAGATTGGAACAAGTTTTCATCTGTTCATTTGGGTGAGTCTGTGCCAAGTTTTAGAACACCGGAGACTGTTGTGTGTGAAAATCCCAGATCAGTGGCTTTTGCAATACTCAAACACTATGCCATGGCAGAGGTTACTAAGATTACACTATGTGAGCATTAACTGAAACTTGACCTGCATCTGCATGATATTATGCATTGCTGTAACACGATTGGTGGAATGGATAACTGTATGAATGGCAGACAAAAAAGTGAGGAAAACCTAAGTATGTGACTCCATGTGTGAGCATGTGTGCTATTTTAAAACAGAAAACAAAGGGTTGATTTGGCCTAGTTTTCAGTCGAGTTTTATTGATTACAAATAAAATGCATTTTTATTTTATTTGTGTATGTGTTTTTGTGTTTTTAGGCTCTGGCAGATATCAGGCTTGATCAGTGTACAGCCACATGGCAGCTGTTGACCTGCTGGATGAGTGAGCTGAAGATGAAGGGAGGACAGGTGAATTTATCCACTCCATGTACACACTGCATGGAATACATATTTAAAGCAGATTTTCTACACATAAGATTTTAGGGTTTTAAAGGACAACAAATAAACTTTACATTTACAAAGCGATTTCCACTATAAAACAATACAAAGAACAAAGAAACAGTACAGGAAAATATTGAAGGCTATATTTGTTACATGGAATTTGAAGAGTGTTTAAGGTTTGAATTCTTACAGTAAGTTGCTTAAAACAACAAAACAACTTCCTTTTGATAAGAGCATGTGAGTAACCAAATAGGACCAACTAGGCATTTAAATTTGAAAAAAAAAAAAAACAATGAAGTTACCTTCTGCTCACCCATTTTGGTCTGTCCCTAATTCCGCTTGCCGACCTTTAACCCTGGGCTGACCCTGAATGGGGAAGAGGGGCCCAAGCTGTGCCGTAAATCCAGAGAAAGTGTTCGCCAGAGTGTGCCAGGCTTTTGTTTAAAGCATGTGTCGCAGACTGCAGATTTAAGCCATTTGACCTCGTGCTTTAGCGTGTTGGAATGAAGCCTGCTGGAATGAGGAGTGTAGTGTTATTTTGGATGTTGTGTCATCCTGCAAATATCATTTGGCTGAGGGAGAAATTCTCTCAAACATATACATAGCATGATCATATTCAAGTAATACTCTATCTATCTATCTATCTCTATCTATCTATCTATCTATCTATCTATCTATCTATCTATCTATCTATCTATCTATCTATATATATATATATAATGTTTTATTTTAATTATGCATAGGTTCCTATGCCAAGACTTTGTAAAGAGTATAAAGAGGCACTTTCTACTGATAACATGAAAGAGTTGAACAAGTTCCTGGACATCACTGATGTCGAAATTTTTACTCTGGAGCTTCATGAGATCCTGCTTTTGAAGACAAACATCACCTCAGAGGACAGATACTTTCCACAGTGGGAGTAAGTATTCTTTTTTTTACATCCATCTGCCATTCAGCTTGCTTGTCTGGTTTTTCTCCTAACAAAAATCCCTGCCACACTTGGGGTCGGAGAATTATCAAGTATTTATTGGTCACATATGGTTACAAACATTGTTTCTATGGCATTCGCATTTGTGATCAGAATGAAGCACTGAGGGTGTAACTTACTTTGGGCAGAGTTTAATAGCAACCATTGTTTTCCATCCAAATTTGGTTTTAGGTTTTTAAAAAAGCAGCCAATACTGAAAAACATGCTCAAAGGCACTCTGATCTAGTAGACAGAGGTGGCATTATCGGTTTGTTAACAAAACAGAGAGAAAGAATTGAAAATCTGCTGGAGTGTGCCACCAAATTTTATTTTTCTTAACAAATACCCAGAACTTCATCACAAAGACTAAGAAGTGCCTTTAAGCTTTTGTTCCTGTGTGAGTGCCTCTAATCACAGCAAAGAAGGCTTCCTCCACCTTGTGGTCCCCTGGGGATCAAGAGCCTTTTGACTACACAGGGCCACATTTTGACCCCTCCAGACTTCCATCTGTCAGTCCCAGCCTTCTAGAGCCACCTCCCAAATAGGCAGCTGGCCAAGCAGTAAAACAGAATGCGTGTGCCATGAACAATAGGACTGCAATTCTAACTGTTGCTTCTCCCCCAATTCTGTTCTTTATTTTCAGCATTAGATACACTCTGGAATTACATTTGGAAAATAAAGGAGCTCCTGTCCTGCCTGGACTAAACAAACTTTCAGATAAGATCCTTTTGAGCAATGGTGCAGAGGTCTGGAGACTTGCTGTAAACTTTAAGAGATGATGGTGTTCCCAAAACTATTAAGCAGCCAACATTAAACTATATATGTTTCTGCTATATATGTATATTGCACCCTCTGACTTTATGTGAATTGTCTCAGGACATTAATGTTTATTCATTTCAGAGTAGTTCTTGAATTTCTCAGTACCATTTATTGTTTTACCCCGATGCATTTGAAGATGATGTTGTGCTTACTGTATTCACTGATGTCAAAGCTAGTGGGGTACTGCCAAATAATGAGAATGTTATTGTTAATTAAAATCAGTCAATTCTTATTTTTGTTCTTCCTTTCTGAATGTAGCATAAGTCTAGAATCTTTTGCCCTTCTGACCACTCCCCAGAGTTGTATGTAAGCTTTTGTGAAAAAAAAATAAACATTTGCTTCATTAATGTGTGGCTGTGTCCGATTCATATTTGAAGCAGACCATATTTTGGCTGTGTTAAAATGCTGTACAAAGACATGAGGTTGTTGAAAAAAAATCTATCTATCTATCTATCTATCTATCTATCTATCTATCTATCTATCTATCTATCTATCTATCTATCTATCTTCATTTTATTTCATTTGATATTGCCTGTTAATCTGCTTTGAAGCATCCATCCATCTATCTATCTATCTATCTATCTATCTATCTATCTATCTATCTATCTATCTATCTATCTATCTATCTACCTATCTATCTTCATTTTATTTCATTTGATATTGACTGTTAATCTGCTCTGAAGCATCCATCCATCCATCCATCCATCTTCATTTTATTTCATTTGATATTGCCTGTTAATCTGCTCTAAAGCATCCATCCAGCATCCATCCATCCATCCATCTATCTATCTATCTATCTATCTATCTATCTATCTATCTATCTATCTATCTATCTATCTATCCATCCATCCATCCATCCATCCATCCATCCATCCATCCATCTATCTATCTATCTATCTATCTATCTATCTATCTATCTATCTATCCATCCATCCATCCATCCATCCATCCATCCATCTATCTTCATTTTATTTCATTTGATATTGCCTGTTAATCTGCTCTGAAGCATCTCTGAGCTTCAACCAAACATCAGTTTAGCCATTTTTTTTATTTCTCCAATCAAATCCACCAATCATATTGCTAATTCCGACCCACTGTATCCGAGTAACCGCCAATAGGAGAAAAACATGGGTGGCGTTCCTGTAGAGTTTCCCCCTGAAACTCCACCCACCCCGCTCTGTGATTGGCTGTTAGACACCAGCAGGGGTCATTTTGGCGCTGTGATAGGCTCGTTGCTAAGAGCTGGGGTTTGCACTGTGTGTTTTGTTGGAGACAGCAGTGTTTTCAGTAGTGGAAGTGTAAACTCGCAGTCAGAAATCGGAGAGACGGAGATCTGTAGAGGCGGAACAGCGGATTGAGGCTGAGGTGAGTGCTGGGTGATCATTTCAGCTCGCTGCATCTAAAGTAGTGGTGTTTTCTTCTGTTTAATGATAACGAGTCGAGATAGAAAATCACAGCACAGCAGCCAGTCTGTCTATTCAGCAGGTACTTCTATTTATATTGGGTTAGAACCAGAACCAGTGGCTGGATCCATGAAGAGCTTCCTGTTTAATACATAAAAGCTTCTACACTGGAACTGGACTCATTTAGGAGTCGACTCGCCTTATTTTGGTCTCGGTTCAGCATAATAACCATAACCGTCACGTCACCTATAGCGACGCTTGGCGTTGTCACGGTAACGCAGCTACTGTAGCATCCCACTGCATATAATTTCCTTGAATGAATGCATTTATTGTCATGCCAACCCCCAAACCTTTAAATTAAACATTAACCTCAGTAACCAAAAAGAAAGCTTTTGGCTCTTATTTATAGAATATCAGGGTTTATCTTCTACATATCTATAGATCATCTGTATATACACTTTGTATACATTTTGTGCATACATATCGCATATGTACATTTATATAGCCCATAGTCTCTGCATTTGCACCATTGTACTAATCGAATACAAATATAAATAAATATAAGAATCAGCTTCACATTTTCACTGCCCGAGATTCTTATATTTATTTATTTAATGAACATATATTCACATATTTATCTGCAGTTTTCACAATTGCTACTATTTGCACTTCTGGTAGATACTAAACTGCTGTTCTGTACTATGCAATGACACCAAAGTTGTATCTGTTTTTCTATGCATTTGTTCTTTTTCTTTTTTCTTTTTTGAATAAATGAAACTGAAAAAACAAAAACAAAAAAACCCACCTAATAAGGACCATCCAGATGTATAAAAAGTCTGATAAGTCTATCGTTGAGGACGCATTTGGTCCCTGACAAGATTTAAAACAAAATATGTCTGTAAACACACATTCCAGTTCATTCCTCATGAAACCTCCAGGTTGACTTGATGGTCAGTATTCAGATCGTACTTGTTGTATGCAGGCTTCACACTGCACTATTTGCTGGTTGCTTTTTTGTAATGCTTTGTCAGTATTTTGGGTAATGCTTATACACTAATACATTAGTGTTCGCTAAATAATTAAAACTTGGGCTTATGATTTTTTTTTTCTCAAAGCTAAATGTGACCCTGGTGGAGAAAATTCTGGTAACCAGTAGGCCAATAATCATTAGAAAGTAAAAGTATATTTCCAGTGCTTCTTCAGCAGGAAAACTAGGAAGTGTGGTAATCTCTGTTGAGGTAATGTTGTGACTTGCTGTAATCTTGCGTAAATAGTAACGTCAATCATGCAGATGTGGTGAAAAGTTGACATCCTATGCAGTACAATCTCTGTGCTTTTCCTACGCTTTGCATTGTACAGTAATCTAGAAAACTGTGCATTGTTTTTCAATTGTCCTTAAAGGCTTTTCTCAATTTATTATTGAATAATACGTTTTGGTGCAGCCTTTTTAAATCATGTATACTGCAGAGGCATTTGAATACAATGCTCAATTTCTCAGGTGGCTTTGTGTTATGGTTTGAAATGGCTACATTGCATGTTCCTTTGCAGTCATCTGTTAAAGCTTTACCTTTTCCATTTTAGATAAATCTAACTGACTTTCCTTCTTGGTATTATGCACGACTCTGAATTCTTTTTTCATTGATCCCAGGCTGAGAGAGGATGCACACTACTCGCAGTCCCGCATCTATCCAGGCTGGGGTGCCCAGTGACGCACTGGATCTGAGCTTAAGCGGGTCGCAACTTTCCATGGGTCGTAGACCCAGCAGTGCTTCGCCAGGAAAACACTTCTCCCGCTCTATATCCGTGTCCGTGGCCAGTGATGGACGTGGCAAACGCAACACTCCGGTGAGTCTGCACCTGCTTTTACATTTCATTTAA
The DNA here is from genome assembly GCA_024362625.1 of Silurus asotus. NCBI lineage: Eukaryota > Metazoa > Chordata > Actinopteri > Siluriformes > Siluridae > Silurus > Silurus asotus. The sequence goes on from MU551603.1 coordinate 7,817,758, forward strand.
ATGTTTCCAACCTGCAATTTAGTACCATTCCAAAAATATTCATGCTGTCTAATATTTGGTGTGTATAAATCCTATGTAATTACAGTAACATGCTTTGATTTGGGTTTAGAACAAAGGCACATAAGCTGCCATTATGTGCAGTCTTTCACGTGCCTTGAATGTGGTATTAAGTGCTGCTGTTAATGTGAAAATGTTATCTATTTATTTTACATATAGCTAGTGTAAAGTTTACTTACTTCTTTTAAGAAAGAAAGAAATCGTGACTGGATATTCTGTAGAAAAATAATCAACAACAACCACCATGGAGTTGCTTAGTTTTCTAACACGTTAACAATATATACCGTAGTCTTCTTATACCACAGCAGGACCCATTGATCAATTCGATTTTAAAGTTCAGCTCTGTGGTATAAAGTATTTGTCAAGAACCCAAAATTTGGAAATATAATAATGCATGATTCCTGCTTTTGATGAAAGAAGAAATGCATGCATGTAATATAGCAGTCAGATAGAATGTACCAATGCACACATTTTAGTGCCAGAAGCAGTCAAAAACACATTATACCCCTGTATTGACTTGTTGTTCCTTCTTGTCGTCAGCAGGTTGATGGAGGGATTGGTAGTTCCCGTGCAATTAAGAACCTGCGGCGATCAAACAGCACAACGCAGGTGAATCAGCAGGCTGACGCTAGACTCGGGTACGAAACATTCCTTATCAAACTTCAGGGAACAGAAAGCAGATTTGCCACAGAGAATGACTGTTGTGAAAAGACTTTCAATTTTCTTGGGGTCCAATTTTCTAAAAATGCAGGTTTCAGTTACAGTAGTTTTACTGATCACTGCACAGTTCAGATTTAAACTTCAGACATTCCTTAGCATGTAGGTTACTAAACATTCTGCACGCAGCTTCGCGTTGATGTGAGTGATCGGAGAGGTGCCCCGACTTGTTTTCTATATGAAGCGTGTATGCTCCAGGCATTGTCATGCTTGGGCGATCGCTTCTAAACTTTTGAGTTTCACGCTGTATGGAGGAGCAACAGCTGGGGTTTGGAAGAGTTCTCTTTTTGTCTGCAGACAATAGCTATTGTGAGTTGGCGGCTGCTGCAGTAATATGGAGGAGGGCAGTGGGGCGGCTTTTGTCCTAAACAGGGTGGAGGGGGTTAGAGGGAATCCTCTCAGGTTTCTGTTGAATGAGGCTGCAGTGAAAGGAGAAGTGTGCACACACCAGGAGCTTATTGTCCAGCAGCTGCCATCATCCTCCCCTTTCTCCTTCTCCCTCCCCTACTTATCCTATAGAGCAGTAGAAGGAGGAATAACCTTACGCCGTTCCTTACTCGTTCTGCTCATCAATAGCTGTCATTCCATGACCTCCCCTCCCTGAGTCGTGGTGGAATGCACGATTTCAAATCGGCGCCGGGCTACTTTTCATTTGGCCAGCTGGCTTTCTGCGCGCAAGGCCTCCGTTAGGCGTCAAGATGAGCAGCATCTGCCCACGTTGCCCGTTCTGGAAGGCATTTAAATGTCCGGATAGAGGCGATCGCCATATGCTCGTGTGCGTTCTCTCGGTCTGGCAAAGGCATCTGTGTTTCTTAATAGCTGCCCTCTCATTGCATTCCTAAGCAAAGGCCCAATGCAGCTGTCCTCACAAAGCTGTCACCACGCATAAAAGGCACTTTTTTCTCCTCTTTGAAACGGGTTCATCTGATATGGTTAGCCATGCTTGCTGTTTTTGTTGAAACAGCTCCTGTGGGTATATCACTCATCATACCTGTTTTTCTACAATTTTTGCCATTGACTTGTGTCAATGTAGATATTAGTGGAGTTTACATCTTTGCTGAATTTATGCAGATTTTGAGTATGTGCATAAAGTAATAACCAAAACAAAAGGTCTAATGGGTTTAACTGTTGTGGAACTGGGTGAGGTGGAAGATCATAATTCAGAAGAACAGTATAATAATAATAATCATCATAATAATAATAATAATATTAATAATAATAATAATACAAATTCTCCAAGAAATAGTCATTTGTTCCAGTCATCTTCAGAATGTGCATAATGACTCACTTTTAGTTGCTTTAGTGTTAAACATGATTCATTTATATGTTTTAATGAAATGACATTCATAAATTTCTCTCCCTCTCTCTCTCTCTCTCTCTCTTCTCTCTCTCTCTCTCTCTCTCTCTCTCAGTGAGGGCCATACAGAGGATTTCTTGACTCTGTTTGACAGCAGCTCTGATGGCCGCCAGAAACTAGCCAGCCTCACAAAAGCCTCCCCACTCTCTCTCTCTCTCAGTGAGGGCCATACAGAGGATTTCTTGACTCTGTTTGACAGCAGCTCTGATGGCCGCCAGAAACTAGCCAGCCTCACAAAAGCCTCCCCAGACCGAACAACATGGAACATTCTGGTACTTCTCTACTCTACTTCTCTACTACTTCTTCTGTCATTATTTACCAATCGGCTTTAAGAAATATTTATACACTTTACTTTTTAAATGTGTCTAATACTTCATCATGTGTGGGGTTTCAGGTAGTAATTAGGCAATGATTATTTGAGCTGCTGGGATTGTTACAGTGACTGGAAATGAATCGATATCTTATCATAAAAACATAGCAGCTTGGGGTTATTTTATTGTTTTATTTGGCAATTGTGCTATGTATTATAAGTTGTCATTATTTAGAGTGCATGAGTTCAAAACCGAACACACAAAGTGCAAACCTAACCCACTTTAGTGACAGTTGCAAGTTGCTCCATTTCTTTGGCAGCACTGTGCGAAAAACCTGAGATGAGACTACAAAGCTGTTGTGGTTTGCCTTTTGTGAGCACAATGAAAGTAGTTTTGTGTGTGTGTGTGTTTAAGGATGACCAGCCACGAGCGTTTCCATTGCCCTCCAGCTCCCGCAGCACCTGCAGTATGGATTCCCCCACTGGCCTCAAAAAGAGAGACTCTGGGGTCTCCCTGGCTGATAATTTCACTGCCAACAACAGGTGCGTTGGCATCATTCATTTCCATTCAGAGCCTTCATCAGAGCAGTCTGCTGACATGCTCCATTCACAGAATTATGTCACAGACTCGGGATTTTCGGATTTCTATTTCCAGTGGTGCTTTTTAAGAAAAATGACTCCCCAGACTATGGATATGTTAAGTAAGAATTTACACTTGGGGGCTGCTGTAATAGAAAAAAGATCAATAATAGGATGATGGGATGTGACCTAAAATGGAGTTACTATTAGGGCTGAAACAATTTCTCGAGTAATTCAAATACAAAAAATTGTTTAGTCCATTTAACTACACACAGAGCATTGTGTTTCCCTGTGGACCATTTTTACTGTCGCACCACCTGCTAAACTCTGGAGCGGGATGGAAAAATGGAGAAACAGAAAAAGAGGAAAAAACACAGATTTGCGAGAAATTATTATTTATTTTTTATGTGCCAGAAACGGGGCCAAAGAAAATGATGGAAAGTTTCCAAAGTTTGGGATCATTTCAAATTAAAACATAAAGAAAATACCGTACAGTGCGTTCACTTTTTTATTTTTTTAAATACCGGTATTTTTTGAGTACCGGTAAGCTGAAATTTATTTTAATATTTTTATTGTTTATTTATATATTTGTATTTGCATTTTGATGTAATATGGTAATTAAATGCACTAAATGGATTTTATTTTTTATTTTTTATTTTTTAAGAGACCCGTCTAAATTTATCTTTCTTCCCCCCTTTATTTATTTAATTAAGAAAAAAAAAACTTTTTATCTGATTAATAGATGGAATAATCGGTAAAATATTTGATTACTAAGATTATTGATAGCTACAACCCTAGTTACTATTACTTTCACTCCATAGTTGATTACTTTCCAATAAAAGCACACCCTCTCTCTTTTTTTTATATCACAGCAATTTGCCAACATTTGCATTTTGTTTAAACAACTAACGTAAAATCCCAAAGACATTCCTTTGGCTAAAAACCCGATAAAGCACTGATACCGGATTTCATCTATGTACAGTATGTTAAATAAATTATTTCTTACGAAAAACGTAATGATTTTAGATTTTTTTTCTATGATAAATAACTGCATCTGTGGTTACGGCATTTGACTTTGAATCTAAAGGTTGCCAGTTTTAATCGCAGACATACCAAGCTGCCACTCCAGGGCCTCTGAGCAAAGCCCTTATCTCCATAGCAGCACAGTTGTATGAATGAGAAAAAAAAGTAACTTGCTCTGGATAAGGGCGTCTGCCAAATGCTATAAATGTAAACGTACATTAGAATAAATACTGCTGTATAAGATTATTTTCAAAAACTGAAAGCATTCTAAGAAAATGCTGTGAAATATTGGCAAACTGCACTATTTTCTATGATAAATGCATTTGCAAAACCCTATATATGTGTGCATGTGTGTGTATCTGTGCAATTCTTAGCAGCGGCTAAAACTGAGTAAATACTTAGCTTTTCTTAACATCTTCCTGTTTATTTTTTTTATTGTGTTCAGTTTAAATATGTGTTTAATGTTTTACCTGCAGGAGCAGTAAAGCAGCTGTGGGTAACTCTGTGACAACTATGCTGCACAACAACCACTCAGACAAGCCTCTCACACCCAAGAGCTCCAACCAGAAACCCTGCTTCAAGTATGGGCGCATCATATGAAGACTCATATTACACTACGTGAATTATAATTTTGTCCAGCAGGTGGTGTTGTAGATCTAAGTAAATCACTTTTTTGTCTGATCAGCAACATCATCAAAGCCACAGTGAATGATGAGGGGACGTTAGAAAGCAGCTCCCTCACTAAGTCTCAGAAGAACTTCTCGGCTTCATCAGGCGCCAATAACAACGCTTCCAGCTCCCGAAGTCCTCGCAGCCCTCGCAGACAAGAGGTCACCGAGGAGGAGGCTGAGAGGTGAGTCCTGAGCTTCTTCACTGTCACTCTATAGTTTCTGCTTATCATCAAAAACACTTAATTCTTCTGAGATTCTGAGAATGGCAGATTATATTTAAGTTTTTCTGTTTCAAACTGCCAGGATTCATTTTCATGAAGTCGTAATTTTTTTAACAGGTATATCCAGCAGGTCAGCCATGCAGCAGTCACTATCCAGCGCTGGTACCGGCACCATGCCAGCAGAAGGAAAGCTAATGAAACCACCCTCAAGCAACTGCTCACTTCTAAAAGAAAGGTACTAAGATGAATTTCCTTGAACTCTGTAGTGTCCTGATCCATTTGATCCTCATGTTTGAATACCGGTGAGACACAGTAACTGGCACTGGACCATAGGAATGATCAAAGTAGTCTGAGACCAAGAATAGCATGATGGATTTCAGGAGTTATCTTTAAATGTTTACCTTGGTAGAAAAATAGTGAAAAAATTATGAATCATATGTTTGTTTTTTATGGGGAGATTTTTTGCTAAAACTGTTTCCTTATTTTAAGTATTTTTTTTTTTTTATGACATGAATAGCTAAATATCAGTTCAGCTTTGTTTGTATAGCACTTTCAACAATGGACATTATCTCAAAGCAGGTCAACTGATAAAGAGGTTATGAAGTTAAAATGTATTTGTTTAGTGCCTATATCTTTATTCTCTGTAAGTTTATCCCTAAGGAAAAACTCCCTGAGATAGCATGAGAAATGAAACCTTAAGAAGAACCATATTTAAAAAGGAACCCATCCACAGAATGTCCATATATTATAGTTCCAGCATTGTTCTGTGTGCTGCTCAGTCATGGGTGCCTAAATGCTTAAATATCACAAGTGCGACATATGTTCAAACAGGAGAGGGGGCAACAACTGGGAACTGACAAGGCTGTAAAGTTGCAGAAAAAGAAAGAGGAGGACAGGAAGCGCATCAGAGAAGAGAAGGCCCGTCTTGCTCGACTCACTGCTATCCAGGTATTCCTATTTCTTTCTACAAGCAAATTATAAGGGTATGATTTTTTTTTCTACTAGACTTGAAATATGTGCAGTACCACTTTGATAAATGTAGTAACTATGCTGTGTTTGGTGTGTGTGTGTGTGTGTGTGACAGGAGCTGCAGCAGAAGAGAGCACAGCGAGCTGAGGAGGTACGACGAATTGCAGAACAGGAAGTGGATGCCCTGCAGCAAGCTGGAAAAGTGGGGCACAGGAAACTCACTCAGAGTTTGCCCACGTCTCCTATAGCTGCCAAAGCCATGAACACAGGTATCTTCAGCTCATCTGGTTCTCCTTCTAGTTGTTTTGTTTGTAAACTAAAAACTGTATCTCTTTTATGAAATATTATTGCATACTTTTAAGGATATTGCCAAAGAATTAAATCTCTGACATCGCTGTCTGATTGAATGCGATCTGATGAGTGGTGCTTGATACCTCAAATTGTGCGTCCTGTTCATGTGTTGTGTTATTACTTTTCTAAGGATTTGCCCGGCCGTTTTCGATCACATGACCAAAAAGGGCATAGAAAATTCCCACAGAAAATGAACGGGGCAGAAATTTTGTGCGTCATATCTCGGCCCTTGAGCATCCGACATATACATATGGCATATCCCCCCGTAGGTGGTCTGGAGGGGGTCCTATATGCCCCCAGAATTCCGGATCCGCTCGGAATTCTGGGAAATCCACGTCAAACAGGCCCCCATATAAAATAATTGGGAAAAGGTGGACACTCCGCCGTTTGGCTGGTGTTCGCCTGACACACCGTTTTGACAGATTCACTCGTCCGGGGCGTGGGGCAGATCGCAACAATACCACAGTTGTGAAATACCCTCGGCAAGTAGGGGTAAAAGGGGGCAGACCCAAAAAAAATTATTTTCTTTGAAATAGATTTTTGAAGGCCACCCGTTTACCTGACACGCCAATACGGCATATCCACTCGTCCGGGGTGGCATTGACGCACCCACAATTTTTCCGTAAATTTTTACCCCAGGGAACAATAGGTGCAGGGCAATTAATTTACTCATAAAAAAATTAAAAGGGAATTAAAGTCGCACACAAAAGCTCGGCCCTCGAGCTGCCAACGTGCACATATGGCATATCCACTCGTAGAGGGCACGGAGCGGTGCCGAGGTTCGCGTCCAGTGTGGAGTTTTTCACCGGCAACCACCACTCACATTTTCGTAAGGAAATGTCACATCCTAGTTTGCATATTTTATTTCTGTACACAGATTCCAATGTGAATTTAGAGAGTGAACCAGATGTGGCCAATCTGAGAACAGCATCACCTACGGTGTCAACACGAAGAGGCTCTCGGTGTTGGCATATCCACTCGTAGTGGGCACGGATGTGACATTTTCTTAAGGAAATGTCACATCCTAGTTTGCATATTTTATTTCTGTACACAGATTCCAATGTGAATTTAGAGAGTGAACCAGATGTGGCCAATCTGAGAACAGCATCACCTACGGTGTCAACACGAAGAGGCTCTCGGTGTTCTCAGGTAATTTATTAAAACTTTTACATGGGACAAGAGAGCTCAGCTAAGATGTTGGGATTTATTGGAGGAATAGTGAATTGAGGAGATTGTTTCTGGACCTATGCACTATTCGAAAACGAATTAAATATTAAATCTAGAAATTGCTGGTGTCTGATTTAATGATGCCTAGTAGTTTTAAGAATGCAGTAGGCCACAGGTGAGAATTTTCTCTATACAGATATATACATGCTAATCGAGATGTTACTGCTTAGCAGATTCTGCAGCGCTCTGTGAGCGTAGAGGACCAAAGACAGGGGGCATCATCGAGCAGAGCTCAGTCTAAAACAACCCTCAATGACCTACTGGATTCTCTTAAACTCCTAGAGGAAGGACCAGAGCAACTTTCCGAAGCTAAGAGCTACAGAAAGGAGAAATACGCCTGGATTGATGAGGTTTGTCTGTTCAAGTCTATTGTGGCACGTATCTTCTAGTTCAACTGCATTAAACTTCATCCTTGAAGACTTCCTGTCTTCAGAAAACTAAGAACCTTTGGTTTAGCAACACACTTTTTAGCTTGAAAGCTCCTCTAGGACCACTTATATTGTATAAAAAAAAAATAAGGACCACCAGATTTTTAGGGAATACCCCTGAAATAGAGTTCATAGTTCCTGAAGTTTACATCCAAAGAAACAAAGCCACTGTTAAAATTTTACAGTAAGCAGTTCAGTATGGAAATTTACCCCAAAGGATTGGCAGATACTTATACACTTGTATATTTCCAGAATATTATTGCGATATTCACAGAGACTGTTCTACCTCAGAGCTTCTCTTCCAGCATCTATGGGAAGCAAACAGACTTACATTTAGGGTGTAGTAACAGATCGCAAATTAAGCAAAATATCCCTTCTAGTTCAAACACACTCTACCTGCACTGTTTGTTCATACCTAATCACAGGACTATTGACTGAACTTCTATCTTCCCTCACATTCCAACAGACTCCTACAAACACACACTGGCACTTTTGATTTCTGAAGGATTCGGCACAAGCAAGTCACTCCGAGGCCACATTCTGTAGAAAGCAAGCGTCTGAAATTTCTTGTTGTATGTCCTTGTAGTTTTATATCATACAATGAATTTATTGTTCATACACGTCATTTCTGAAGCATAAAACCAACATCTCCCATGCAATCAATAAGTGATGATTATAGCTTATTATTGATGGTGCATGCTTATGATCTTCAGGACCATAAGGCCATTACAAGAAATACAATCACAGAGCTACTGGCTGTATGCTATGACTCCTAGTGCATCCCTAGACACAACTTTAGTCCAAGTATACTTTTCAGGAAGAAGAAAAGTATTGCAAAATAGATAAGAGAAAACAATTGTAGCTGTTGTAGCTGCTCATTTCACCCAAAATGAGAATGGGTTTCCCTTTTGAGTCTGGTTCCCTTTCAAGGTTTCTTCCTCATAACATCTAAGGGAGTTTTTCCTTGCCACACTCGCCACGGCTGCTCATCAGAGACAAATTCACACCATTCACTATCACTGTTGATTTGTGTAAAGCTGCTTTGAGACAATGTCTGTTGTGAAAGCGCTATACAAATAAACTTAACTTGACTTGACTGTTGTAACTGTATTTTTAACAAAAAAAAATAAAAAAAAACATTCAAAAAGAATTTCTTTGGAACAAAATCATTGATATTTAGACTGGCCATGCGTTATAAATGACATAATTATAATCTCTAATTCATCTCTTTAGGATGGAGGGTCTATTACCTTAACCACAGATAATGTGGAGAGACATGGGCAGATGAGTCAGAGCCCTGCCCTGTCGGATGGTGGAGCTTTACTGTCCGAAGCCAAGCTGCAGAGCATCATGAGCTTCTTAGATGAGATGGAGAAGTCCGAGCAGGAGAGACCACGTTCGGTTACTTCAGGATCGCACAGAGAGGTACTGATAATATCTGATTCAACTTTGATTTGATCCATTCTACCCACTGCCTGTATTAATATTCTGTATTTATGTATTGGATTGGTTACGTTTATTTAATTCTTAATGATGAATGTGTGTGTGTGGTGTGTGTGTTTGTGTGTGTGTGTGTGTGTGTGTGTGTGTGTGTGTGTAGATGTTGCTATCTGAGGAAGAGCTGGCTGCAGTGGATCAGGCTTCTGCTACTGCTGCTGAGGTTACCGGCTCTATGATGAGACTCAAACTGGAGCTGGAGGAAAAGAAGCGCACAGTCACCATGCTGCAGACTGCACTGGTAACCTTATATAAGTGTAACACTTGACTAGAAATAATGCTTGTTTTGTAATGTACATAAGTACTTAAAAATAGCATGTACATTTGGGAATAATCTGATGTGGTGTTGTGCATGCAGACACAGCAGAGAGAGCTGACTCTTCATCATGTGAAGGAGACGGAAAAGGAGCTCAGCCACAATTTCCAGCTGCAGAAACAACAATATGAGGCGACAATTCAACGACACTTGGCTTTCATCGACCAGGTATGTGTGATGTTAATTGTAGTTCCATTAAAAAGGTCGATTGTAAAAATCTTTATACATACAGGGCTGTTAATAACGCATTAATGCAATCATTTTATTACTGTGCGATTAATGTAAATGTAATGAATAGAAACCAAAAATCAATAAATAGAAACTTTCAACATAACAGTTATTCACAACGTCCTTTGTTTACTCAGATATTAAATAAATAAATAAATAAACTCTACCCTAAAAAAGTTTTTCTTCATTACCAACAACAAAAGTCATTACCAACACCATAATTACTTTAAAACATTTACAATTTTATTTTGTCTTCATGCTCTATGTTGTAAAATTAAACAATCATTTGCATTAAGCATCAATATTTGTTCATGTCCATGTTGATTAGAGTATTAAAACCCAAACCCAGATTAGAACCGGAAAAAATGTGTGAAAAGAATTTGTGCGTTAACTCATGACCATCATACGGTTAATCACGATTTATTATTGTAATCAATTGACAGTCCTAATAAATATATTATATATATATACATATATATAATATAATATTATATATATATATATATATATATATACAGGGAGTGCAGAATAATTAGGCAAGTTGTATTTTTGAGGATTAATTTTATTTGAGGATTTAATTTGAACAACAACCATGTTCTCAATGAACACAAAAAACTCATTAATATCAAAGCTGAATATTTTTGGAAGTAGTTTTTAGTTTTAGCTATTTTAGGGGGATATCTGTGTGTGCAGGTGACTATTACTGTGCATAATTATTAGGCAACTTAACAAAAAACAAATGTATACCCATTTCAATTATTTATTTTTACCAGTGAAACCAATATAACATCTCAACATTCACAAATATACATTTCTGACATTCAAAAACCAAACAAAAACAAATCAGTGACCAATATAGCCACCTTTCTTTGCAAGGACACTCAAAAGCCTGCCATCCATGGATTCTGTCAGTGTTTTGATCTGTTCACCATCAACATTGCGTGCAGCAGCAACCACAGCCTCCCAGACACTGTTCAGAGAGGTGTACTGTTTTCCCTCCTTGTAAATCGCACATTTGATGATGGACCACAGGTTCTCAATGGGGTTCAGATCAGGTGAACAAGGAGGCCATATCATTAGATTTTCTTCTTTTATACCCTTTCTTGCCAGCCACGCTGTGGAGTACTTGGACGTGTGTGATGGAGCATTGTCCTGCATGAAAATCATGTTTTTCTTGAAGGATGCAGACTTCTTCCTGTACCACTGCTTGAAGAAGGTGTCTTCCAGAAACTGGCAGTAGGACTGGGAGTTCAGCTTGACTCCATCCTCAACCCAAAAAGGCCCCACAAGCTCATCTTTGATGATACCAGCCCAAACCAGTACTCCACCTCCACCTTGCTGGCGTCTGAGTCGGACTGGAGCTCTCTGCCCTTTACCAATCCAGCCACGGGCCCATCCATCTGGCCCATCAAGACTCACTCTCATTTCATCAGTCCATAAAACCTTAGAAAAATCAGTCTTGAGATATTTCTTGGCCCAGTCTTGACATTTCAGCTTGTGTGTCTTGTTCAGTGGTGGTCGACTTTCTGCCTTTCTTACCTTGGCCATGTCTCTGAGTATTGCACACCTTGTGCTTTTGGGCACTCCAGTGATGTTGCAGCTCTGAAATATGGCCAAACTGGTGGCAAGTGGCATCTTGGCAGCTGCACGCTTGACTTTTCTCAGTTCACGGGCAGTTATTTTGCACCTTGGTTTTTCCACACGCTTCTTGCGACCCTGTTGACTATTTTGAATGAAACGCTTGATTGTTCGATGATCACGCTTCAGAAGCTTGGCTATTTTAAGACTGCTGCATCCCTCTGCAATATATCTCACTATTTTTGACTTTTCTGAGCCTGTCAAGTCCTTCTTTTGACCCATTTTGCCAAAGAAAAGGAAGTTGCCTAATAATTATGCACACCTGATATAGGGTGTTGATGTCATTAGACCACACCCCTTCTCATTACAGAGATGCACATCACCTAATATGCTTAATTGGTAGTAGGCTTTCCAGCCTATACAGCTTGGAGTAAGACAACATGCATAACGAGGATGATGTGGTCAAAATACTCATTTGCCTAATAATTCTGCACTCCCTGTATATGTGTGTATATATATATATATATATACATACACAGTAGTTTAGAAAGTATTTACTTTTATTAATGTATACTATAATCATTCAAATTGATATTTTTTCATAATGACAAAGTGAAAACAGAATTCTAGATATATTATATTATATTATATTATATTTACGGACATTCACTTTACAAACATTCGCGAATACTAACAAACCTGTCCTCAAAGTGAAATTTGGATCGAAGTCGGAAAACTTAAAAAGCACTTGTATATGTAAAAATGGAGTAGAGCCCCCATAAACTAGTCGTCGACCGTAACGAGTCTACATGATGCCCACTGGACTAGGGCGAAATAATGTTTTTAAGTAAAATGTTATTATTACTTTATTTTTATTTATTATTACAAAATATTCTATTCAGTAGTTTGATTATTTAGATTTTTTTTAGTATATTTTATTGTTTATTTGATAGTATTTATAGCTCTCACATCATTAGGAGTTTTGCGTAGTCAATAACAAACACAGGAACATCTTACTAACAAATTCATGGTCCTCGTTTGTAAGGTGGTGCACATCTGTGTGTGTATGTATATGTATGTGTGTGTGTACCGTATTTTCTGGACTATAAGCCGCTACTTTTTTCCCACTCTTTGAACCCCGCGGCTTAAACAATGAAGCGGCTAATTTATGGAATTTTTCTGGGTTTTTCCCAGTTTCACAAACTTCAAGCCAAAAAACTGAACATTAGACCAATAAAATTGGTGAACGGGTTCAGGTGAACCAATAAAACTCTTTATATTAAATCAGACGCGCTTCCACTAAATCGGGCCGCACCACATCAATATGGATGAGGTTCCTCTGACGTTTGACCTGCCGCTCACTCGGACTGTCTACAGGAAATGCGAATCATTCATCACGCTGAAAACAACTGGGCATGAAAACACGCACTTTACCTGTGTTCTGAGCTGCACAGCATCGGGAGAAAAGCTTCACCCATGGTGATTTTAAACGCACGACGATGCCAAAAGAAAAACTCCCGAGAGAAATAGTTGTGAAAGGAAGGAGGAAGACAGTGAACAATGACTTGCTTGGTAGGCTACTGTTTAGATACAAGCCGTGTAACAGACACAGTCTTTCATTAAAGCCTGTGTAAAGTTTATTAGTTTCAATGTAGACAGGTGCGGCTTATTTATGTTCAAAATAAAAATCTTTGTCAAATTCAATGTGTGTGGCTTGTATTTGGGTGCGCTTTATAGTCCGGAAATTACGATGTATGTATATATATATATATATATATATATATAATCCCGTACATGCATGTGAAGGCAGACAGTTTCCAAGTATTCTTACATATTTCATGAATGTCATTCATGTTCATCTACAGGAGCTCTTGCAGAACCTGACTGAATGCACCTATAGTGAATAAACTGCAAAAGCAAGAGAATATAAAGAGAATGTGGTTGTGCACTGAGCTCATAAGAATTAAAAGCTACATGATTAAACTGGATGGGTTTGAGCAGGATCAACATTGAGAAACGCTGCTACAGATTATTGTAATTGCATAGAGAATTATAATTCTCAGTGTAGTTATATGGATGAGTTGTGCAAACATTTTAGTTTGTAACTATATTACAATGAAACAGTTCCAAAACAACTACATTTGCCTGGCATGTTATAACTAAGACAGAAAAAATCTGAGCCAGTGTGGATCTTGTATGACTTTATCTATACGTGCAGTTTGGTAGTGCTGGGATTTGAACTCGTAACATTTTATTCATTAGCGCAGTCTCTTTAATCACTGAGCCGCATTTAAAAGGTAGTGAAACTGCACAGCTTATGGTTTAAAACTAATCTTTCTCTTGTTCTTAGCTGATTGATGACAAGAAGGCCCTCAGTGAGCGCTGTGAGGGTGTGGTGACTGAGCTCAAACAGGTCGACCAGAAATACACAAAAAAGATCAACCAGATGCAGGAGCAGCATGAACTAGTGAGTTTTATCCGTCAACCTATAATTCACAATACTTGAGCATCTGGCGGATCGTCAAGTTTTGTGCATTAAATTGTGCATAAGCACGTTTTTATGCTTCGAGTGCTTGAACATTTATCTAATTTATACTAATATCTAACATATATTTAATTCACTGATGGTCAGAATCATCTTCTTAGACCTCCTAGCATGTTCCATGCTGTCTGAAATGTTCACCGTGGGCAGGATACAGGGCTTTTTAAAGGGAAATGTTTAACCATATGATTTGAGGGCTTTTTTTTTGCAGATGAATGAGGCTCTATACAATTAATTTAGAATGCGTGAGATTTATTTGTGTATGCACATGTGACCGATACCAATCTGGCTGTGTGTACACACTGATTAATGAGGCTTGAGCTGTGTGTCACTGTGACACTGCACAGAATTTGAATGCAGTAATGTTGACACTAGGGGGCTCACCTGCTTGATGTGCATCTGTGCTGTTTTTAAACATAAAGACATCCAAAGGTTTATTTGACTCAGTTTTCAGTTGTAGATCCTCAACGTGTTTTTAATTTCATTGTTGCAGTCACTGGTTATCTTAAAAAAAATAATTATAACTCTGTTTATTTTCTCTTACACTAAACTTTTCATGTAGAGATTGGTGTGTGGGGGATGCATGTGCTTAACTGCAACATTGCTTCTGTTTTCTCAAACTGTTCTCTGCTCTGTTTTCTTTCCTTGTCTGCACTCTCTCTCTCTCTCTCTCTCTCTCTCTCTCTCTCTCTCTCTCTCTCTCTCTGCCCCTCTGCTTATGTTTGTTCCTCTGGCTGAAGGTGTGGCAAATTCTGGGTCCCTTGTGTGAGGTAATGCTTGTGCTTCCATTTCTAACCTCCACACTTTAATCATCTTTTCGTTCTCGTTTATTTTTTTTTCCATCTCATGCTTTCCTTGGAATGGCAGTCTTTCTTCAGGAGTATTAAACGTGTATAACAAAATCATGAATACAGTGAAAATATTATAGTAAAAGCAATGCAATAAACTGAAAAACAAGATCTGAGAGCAGCTTATAATAACATTCTGTGTGAGTGGACTTTTATAATAAGCAAGAACGTTTTTACTGAATGTTTGCTATGGAACAGTTAAATGTTAAATCATTCAACATCTCTGTGTGTCTACTCTTTATAGCTTGAAATTATCAAATAAAAGATTTCGAAGAATTACAGGCATCTCTGACAACATGGCAAGATCAAGACCTTGGGAATTTTTTTTTCCACTGAGTCATATGGCCCACCCTTTCTTCCCTCCTGTGCAGGACATGTCTGAAAGGCTACTTTCCGTTAGCTTTCTATTTTTTTCTGTTGATGGAAACAAATATAGTTTTACACACACACATATACATATATACACATACATACTTATGTACATACATATATACTTAACTAATTACACATTTATATATATATATATATATATATATATTATATATATATATGTGTGTGTGTGTAAGTCTGTGTAGTTAATTAATTATTCAACTGATGGGTTTAAAGGTGAATATTTGTTTAATAGCAGCATATTTAACAGTAGCACAGACAAATCACATGTTTATAGTATTGCACTCATTCTAACAGTGTATAGTTTCAGCAGCTCAAACATGGAGTATCTCACACACTTCACCTTATCTAAAGCTAATAATAAATGAATAAAAAAAATAATGAAAGGAGTCTCCAATGTCAGAAATGTTAATAGCAGTCAGTATTTCACCAAAGAGAGTTGTATACTTTCTGGTTTCTTAGTTACAGAACTTTTTGTCTTGTTAACATTAACTAATAGACAGTAATAAGAAAACGTTTGCATATACTAGTAATATTAATTACAATAACATTAAATATAAGTTTAAATTGATCTCATGAAAAGTTTATCATTCTTTAATACATAAACGCTTGTTGATATTGTGTATAATGGCGGATAAAACAGAGCAAATATTAATGAGGTGATAAAATCATTACTGTGCTCTAATATTAAGATGCATTTCAGGGTAATTGATTGCTTCTTTCCCTATAAAACCAAACCCATCATGTTTATTAATATCTCTCTTAATTCATTCATCTTAATTCGATAAATTTGAGTCATCTGAGTTATACTCATGTAAATGTATGTGATTACTGAGCATCCTATTTTAGAGTTCAAACCATCGCTTTATCTTTATGCACAGGGGTGTAGTCATGGTGGACTCATGTTTGGACTCCCAGGTTAATGCATACAGAGGCTATATATCATATTATATTATATTATATTATATTATATTATATTATATATAATTACATGTTTTGCCAAGCTCTAGCCTCTAAATTGTGTCTCTCTCAGGGTGTGTCCTTCAGGTCAGAGCTGGCTGGTGTTTTGCATAGAACATAGAAATGCATGTGTTTTTGTTTTTGTTTTTTTTCCATAAAATTTATCTAGCCAACTGGTCACAGTAAAATGTTTTGTTTTCCATTTCTCTTTACCTTTATTCTCTCAATCTCCGTTCTCTCTCTCCCCAACTTAAGGAGATTAAAAAACTGAAAGAGTTGATGAGTGCCACAGAAAAGATACGGCGAGAGAAGTGGATTGATGAGAAGACTAAGAAGATCAAGGAAATTACTGTCAAAGGTAAGCTGGTAAAAATAAATAAATAAAATTATCCTTCCAGAAATAAAAAATAATCAAAAAAGAATAAAAAGGTTGTCGTATTTTCAGTTGTGGGTTACTGGATTTTACCTGTCACACAATATTTGCAGCTATCATATGACATTGAGTCTAGACTACCTGGTGACAGACTGTGTAAATTTCATGGGCCACATTCAAATGTACACACACACACACACACACACACACACACAAATGAGATGTGGAAAAAAAAAAAGCCAATCAAGAACAATAAAATCCTGGTCTGCACCTGCATTTTAATGTTGTAGGATTTTTCTTTGACCAATGCTAGATGTTCTTCTAGAACTATCTAACTAAAAAAGTTTTTACGAATTTAGATTTTTCGAATTACTGAGGCCTTTTGAAATGTGACTTTTGTATAACATATATGTGGGCACATGTGTTCAGGCCTGGAGCCAGAGATCCAAAAGCTGATCTCCAAGCACAAGCAAGAGCTGAAGAAGCTGAAGGCGATGCACGAGGCCGAGTTGCTGCAGGCAGATGAGAGAGCAGCACAGCGCTACGTCCGCCAGATTGAGGAGCTCCGGCAGCAGCTGGAGAGTGAGAAAGACGAACAGTGCCAGCGTGAAAGAGAGCTCGCCAAGCAAAGGTACACAGAGCAGCTGAGTAAAGTCTACACACAAAGAGATAAATGGCACCTATAGAAAAACACACACACACTGCCAGGCATTAGCATTGCATGGTATCTTAGAAATGCTAGAAATGTACAGTCAGTTGCTCAGATATTAGATATTATCTCTAGGGTTGCATTTCCGTATCATGTAATTTCAAAGGAATGCATCTCAAGATGTTTGTCCTCATAAATATAGTGTACAAAGCTGGGCTATGTGTAACTGTATATGTGTATGTGTGTGTGTATAAGGTTTGAGAAGCAGCTACAGGAAGAAGAGAATGCCTTACAGCAGCAGAGGAGACGACTCTATAAGGATGTCGCTGATGAGAAGGAGCGACTTGCCCAGCAAGCTGCAAGGTCAGCATTAGCGTTCATACAATTTAGGGTTTTTCAATAAATATTAATTAATGGTTATATATCACTAGACTGTTGACGGAGCCATGCTTAAGCTCAGCCAAGTGTGTGTGTGATTGTGTGTGTTACAGGCAGCAGGCAGACCTGGAAGAGTTGAAATCTCAGTTGGAGAGCAACAGCTCTCTGGCTAATCGTGCTCTAAGAGAAGAGATGGAGAAGAGCAGAGAAGAGCAGGAGAGAAGGCACCAGGTAAAACCATGAGGGCACACTGTTTATTCAGAAAATTAAACACAATTGTAACACATTATTCATAATTACATATATGTTTCAATGTGAGATGATTTATGTGACAGCTCAGTTCTCTTCATTACACACTGCATACTACAGCTGCATCGAGAGCAGTACATGGCCTTTTTCTTCTTTCACTGCATAACCTGAGAACTTAATTAGAATGGCTGGATTGAATTGCACGCTGCCATTTTGTCTACAAAGGCCAGATATACAGTATATCGAGAGCCAAATCTATTATCAATGTCAATGACTAGGTAATGCAAACAGCCTAGAGAGACCATTAAAGGTTGCTAGATCCGTGCCAGGAACACATGATGCATATGCACCAGATAATTGCTTTATATATATATTTATTTTTGTTGTTTTTGCTCAGCTAAATAAATCATGCACGTAATGTAAATTATGCATAAACGCTTTTATATATAAATGATGCACATGCATATGTAGATTCTTTAGATTTTTTATTACTTAACATGCATTCCATATAAATGGACTTTTTGTCTAAATATCAGTTAACACACAAAAAAAAAGTTAATTGACTGTGTAGGATAGTGTAGGACTACCATGATTAAAAAACATTATTCCTGAAATACAAATGTAAAAATTTACATTATTATTATTATTAATTATTTTAACAGAGGGAGACAGAATATAAAAAAATCCATTAAAAAACTTTAAGAAAGGTTATAAATTAATTTGTATTTAATCAAGTGAAACAAGTATTTGATCCCCTACCTATCAATTCATGACGTGTATAAAAGACACCCGTCACAGAATCAGCCTTCCATTAAAACCTCTCCACCACCATGGGCAAGACAAAAAAGCCGTCAAAGGACGTCAAGGACAAGATTGTAGACCTGCTCAAGGCTGAAATGGGCTACAAGACCATCAGCAAAAAGCTTGGTGAGAAAAAGACCACTGTTGGCTTGACAATTCAAAAATGAAATAAATACAAAAGTAAATCGCCACCGCTCTGGATCCCCATGCAAAATCTCACCTCATGGGGTAAGGATGATTCTGAGAAAGGTGAGGGATCAGCCCAGACTTACACTGGATTAGCTTATTAATGATCTCAAGGGAGCTGAGACCATAGTCATCAAGAAAACTATTGGTAACACACCAAGGTCTCTCTGATCAAGAATGCACATGAACAGGCCCGTCTGAGGTTTTTACCAATAAACACCTGGATGATTTAGAGAAGGCTTGGGAGAATGTGATGTGGTCATTTAAAACCAAAATTGAGTTATTTGTCATCAACTTGACTCTCCATGATTGGAGGCAGAGAAATGCTAAATGTGACCCCGAGAACTCAATCCCCACTGTCAAACATGGAGGAGGAAACGTTTCTCCATGGTCCATACAGTCCATACAGTATATTACAAAGGTTTGTGGACACCTTACAATAAGATTTCTATGTGTTTTCTTTTTTAAATTATTCCACGTTTGGTCTTTATTTACCGTAATAATAGCCTCCACTCTTCTGGGTAGATGTTCCACTAGATTTTAAAGTGTGCTTGTGAAGATTTGTGCTCATTCAAACAAAAGGGCATTAGTGAAGTCAGGCTCTGATGTAGGTGGGGAGATGAGGCCTGGGGTGCAGTCTGCATTCCAGTCCATCCCAAAAGTGTTTCAAGAGGTTTAAGGTCAAAGCTCCATAGCAGACCACTGAAGATCTTCCTCTCCAACCAATGTAAACCTTATCTTTGTGAAGCTGGTTTGGGGAAGAACCACCTATGACTGGAAATGTTAGATGCTCCAGTTTTTTGTCCACGTAGTGTAACATTAACATATTATATATGTATAATGACCCGTTTTACATTTAAGTTATTTAGAAGTGATTTTATATATTGTTTGTTTGTTTGTTTGTTTGTTTTTCTTAGAGGGAAATAATGACATAATGACATACTTAGATATCTTGTTTGCATAGAACAGCCCTTTTAAAGTTATACTGTAGATGTCCAAGGCTATATATCTCATATTTCTTATCATTATAAATGTCTGTATATAAGTAGCCGAGACTTATGCTCTCAGCTGAAATGGTCAGCACTTTTTCTTCAGACCAGTTAATTCAATCATAATAAAACATGCAAGCAGTTTGCATTTAAAGTTCTACAAAAGTCAT
The DNA here is from genome assembly GCA_024362625.1 of Silurus asotus. Lineage (NCBI taxonomy): Eukaryota > Metazoa > Chordata > Actinopteri > Siluriformes > Siluridae > Silurus > Silurus asotus. The sequence goes on from MU551603.1 coordinate 7,837,822, forward strand.
TTAGTCATTTCAGTGACTAAAATAAACATTCTGTTGTGTTTTTGTTTTTAGGTGGAAATGAAGGCACTGCGGGAAAGGCTAGAAATTGAGAAACAGACATGGGAGGAAAACTACATGAAAAAGGAGGTGTGTGTTAAAGGGAGAGTGAGTGTGTGTGAGAAAGTGAGTGAGTGAGATATAAACAAAATGGAGAAACTGTTAAAAACAAAGTAAAACACATTGATAACTATGTAAATAAAAGATACATTTGAAGCTGTTATACAAATTTAAAAGCATATCACAAAATATAATTAAAGCTAAATATTACTAACAATTGATTGGTTGTTAGCACGCAAGATCTTCAAAATATTGCCCGCAAAAGAGCATCCGAAGGTGATCATGGGCACTGGATCAAAATTTGGGAAAAATAGAATACAGACTTATAAAGATATTTATAAACTGAAATTTCAGTGTGTCAGAGTCAGTCTCTATATATAAAAATGTGCTAGTGTAATCTGTGCAATAATTTAATTTAGATATCTACCTGCATCCTTTACCCTTTATTTATATTTATGGCATTTATCCAAGGGGGCTTATATTGTTTTTGCTATTGAGCAGTTGAGAGTGAAGGACCTTGCTCAAAAGCTCTGGGATTTGGGAACCCATGACCTTTCAATTAAAAATTATTAACTACTAAACTACCACCTTTTTACTCTTTCTTGGAATAAATTATTTACATGAATTGCTGTTTTTGCTTTGCAATGGAAGTAAATTATAGACAGGCTTTAAATTGCCAAGTAATGACACCAAGCTAATTGTTGTTTACACATGCATTTCTGCCCTCTGAGGCGTATTGCCTCAAAAGGTAGCACAGACATGCTTTAAAGAAAGTATAGATTTCACAGGTTTAGTTGTTTTGGTTGTGAAAATCCCTCAAATCACAAAAAAAAATCTTCCACCTCACTGTTTCATCATAATGGTGTGTCCAATGGTTCAATTAGTTGAGAAATTCTTAATACATTTGTCCTTCTTTTGCATTACCCAACTCAATTGTGTAAAGCTCATAAGAGCTTGATTAAAAAAGAAATGTAGACTTTGTAAGGTGCATCCATTGGCCAGGGGGCTTTAATCTTATCTGTAAAGATATATGGGGTGAATTATTTCCTTCTGGCCAAATAAGAACCACACCTAGCATTTACAAAAAGTCACCACCATTGTTTTAGTTCACTTAAACCTAATTAAATTAGCATTTGACACAATCTAAAGTACAAAGAAATAATGAAAGGTAACTGAAACGTTTGGGTATTAAAATCATTAAGCTTCATGAGAAATCAGGACAGTAATGCCATCTGAAGGTACGAAAAAAACAATTGATTTGCATCAATTACTGCATGCTATGCAAGACTGAGAGGTTTATATCTCTGCAGGAAGTGTGGCTACTTACCCGAGAGCGAGAGATGAAAGAGGAAGTGCGCCGGGGTCGGGACAAAGAAATTGAGTTTGCCATTCGGAGGCTTGAAGAGGAGACGAGCGGTGCAAGAGAAGAGTGTGAGAGAGCTGCAGACAACCGGTAAGTGTTTGTATCTGTGTGTATATCGGTGGCAGATATTATAGGAATCATGGTTTTTCTGAGGATTTGAAATGAATGCAAATTGTGCAAATTCTACAGGAAAGACGCAAAAGTATAAATAGTTCTTGAAAAAGATTTGTGTAGATAAAGCTACACAAATGTGTTTGAGCTTGTGCAGATTGCTAGAGATGTGGTTTGCTAGCTCTAACTAGTGCACTCCTCTGACCACATAATCAAAGGATGTGAAAATGCAGATGTTATTGTACGCCTGGTAGAGGGTCTCAGTGTCAACAACTCAAAATCTGATTGGTTAAGGCAACCTTGTCCTGTATTATAAGCTACAAGCGCTATCACTGTTGATTCTGAAGGCCTCAAGGTGGCTTGGATAAAACCTCTAACATAAACTTCTGGAAGAAGTGCAACCAAGAGAAAAGCTATCAAGTGAAAAGAATAAACTGTTATAATTTAATACATATTTATTGAGAAATATATTTTAAAATGTAAATCAGTGATTCTGGGTTTAGCTCAGCAAAGACGGCCTTGACAGTCCACCACTGATATATACACGTATATACCTACATACCTACATAAGTGTTTCCCTGTACCTTTAAGATTTAGTATCTGCATCAGTTTTGTGAGATGCCCCGAGTCAAATCACTGTGGCATATTTATGCTGTGAACTTTAAAGCATCTAACACAAATAGAAAGACATGACTTGATAAGTACTTGAAAAATTCCATTGTGTTTACACTTACATTCTGTGTGTGTGCGTTTATGTTTTCAGGGTAAAGCGTGTGAGGGAAAAATACGAAGCAGAGCTTCGAGAATTGGAGCGCTCTGAGCTGGCTGCTCTGGAGAAGCAACAGGAGATGAAAAAGAAACTGACTGAGATGGAAGGAGAGCTTCTCCGCTTGCAGTCCCTACTTACACAAAAAGAGCAGGAGATCACTGATATCACACAGGTAAGTAATGCAATACTACCATGTACACCTATTACGGATGTACACACTCATGCCAGCATAAGCCTTTTTTGAACATTATTTTCAGGGCACCATTTTCAGCACCTTCTCCCAAAAAGGCCAACTGATGTGCATTAAAAGCACTTGGTGATAACCAGTAAATACAGCCGAATTGCATTACGTGATCATTCTTACTACTGCATTAGCACAAAGCACTTTTGCCTTGTAAGCCAGTGTTTAGTATGAGCACTATGATTTTAACTCAGGTTATTGTAATACAATGCAGGATTTTGTGTTCATATCAGTTTATCATGAGCATAATTTTTAGTCATGCTTTGTTAAAACAAAAATTATAATAATTTTGTGCAGTAGAAATGCACATCACTTAGGGTTTGCACATGCAATTCTGTTGTTCTGGTCAGAACTATCACATAGACAATAAGACAAATGCAAACACTCACACACACACACACACACACACACATAGACACAAAACAGGATATTGGAGCCTGGAAAAATTCAAAAGCACAAATGCTTACCAAATACCTACCAAACAAGTATCTGCTAATTACTCACATAACCTGGCTCCAAGTGACTCATACTAATGCCATATTAAATAGAACTGTTAGTCAGATCTCAGTTGCCAAACCCAAATAATATACATCATTACAAAACTCTTGAAAAGCATACAAAAAATTGCTGCGGGGGAGGAGAGAAGATTTCAAGCGAAAATCACACACCCAACAAACTTGCACAACTGTAGAGCCTAATGCTGATACACCACTCTGTCAAAGCAAAAAAAAAATGATCTCACTGGTAATTCCTAATTTTGTGAGAGGGTTGCTGGCATGGCTTTTAGAGATTACTGGCACATTCCTCAAGCAGCTCTATGGAGGAATCTTCCCTGTTTTCCATGTCTCACACATCGACAAATACAGTGAGCGTTCCTGTGTGTGTTTGTAGATCCGTGATAAGATGTCAGAAGAGAGGCGGAGCCTGGCTGAGGTCATCAGAGAGGAGTTTGCAGAGAGACTGGTTGTAATGGAGGAAGAAAACAGGAGGTTGAAGGTGGAGGTGGCAGAGGTGCGAGCGAGACTCCGATTGGAGGTGGAGCGGCTCAGCCGAGAGAAAGAGGAAGAGCTGGCAGAGGTCCACCAGCGGTAAGAAGAACAAAGACACAAAGACAAACAGCAGATGCTATTCTTTTAAAGCACTAACCATTATTTATGACCTCTTCTGTGTGAGCCTGCAGATGTACCACAGATGTTGAGCTGTACATAAGAAGTGACGTGATTTTTTTTGTACCATGTGTTTTCAAGGGTGAAATCAGCTATTTTGAAGAAGGAAGAAACTGTGAACACTTTACGAAAGCAGCATGAGGTGTGGAAGCCATCTTGCAAATAATACATTTTATATATATATATATATTATGCATTCAACCCTTTGGGGTTTGTAAAATTAGCTCAAAACATTTCTGACACTCTTCTTTTTTTGTCTTGCCTTGTTCTTTTTTCCCCCCACTTTCTCCCCCAGGCTGCGTTAAAGAGAGCAGATCACCTGGAGGCCTTGCTGGAGCAGCAGAGAAAACAGCTGTTAGGGAAATGATTTATATTTCTCTCCTTTTTTCCCTTATCACTAGAACTAAGTGATGAGATGAAGGGAGGGATTACATTTCGAACACATTTCTCAGTTTGGTACGACAGTGTTGTCTTTCCCTTGGCGACAGAAGTTTAACCAAAGGGAGACTTTTCTGAACACAGAATAGAGCCAAGAGGCCTTTAACTTGGACTAGACCACAAACTTTTCCTGACACAGACGGAGGGAGAGAAATTGCAACAGGCGGGGAAGAGTGCAAGGGGGAGGAAATATTCCACCGGAGATGTTTCTCCATATGAGCAGGGTGGGGGTGGGAAAGGCCATACAGGCTTTGGCAATAAGCACTTTTAGCTGTTCCAAACACTTTTGCTATCCTTTCTTTGAAGCAGCTCATTGTGTGAAAAAAGAAAGAGAGAGAGAGAGAGAACGAGCAAAAAAAGAGGGATAGTATAGAAATTGAAAAGTAGTCGAAATAAATAGATGCATCAACCACAACACTACCCTGTGGCTGTTTCAGACTCTTTCTGTGCTACAGTCTTTCAGCTTCTACACAGTGTTACAGGAGGAAGGAGGGCGAACTTTCACCCTCCCACCTTCTCTTTTGTGTCAAATACAGATGCCTTTTGTCTCAGGTCTCCCCCGGGCTCAACCAAAGTACTGGGATCACAGCATGCTCACTGAAACATGCAGGCCTTATGACCAGTCAAGCCCTACATTTAAAGTGTGTTCGAGGTCTAAGTGGAGTTGTTCTAGTTAGGGTTTAAACAGAGAATATTCTAGAAACTTTAAAAAAAGTTGAGTAAGATAGAGAGGACATTTTTTTAAACAATGAACACGTAGCATGATTTAGGGTAGGAAAAAGGTGGATATATTAGTAGTGGTTACGTTATGAGAAAGTGCCAAAGTAGGTCTTTTGAATTCTACAGTTAGAAATAGTGAGAAGGATTTAGAATGTGAAATGAAGGTGAATAGACAAATGAAAGTGCAAAGGACATGTTTAGAGGATTAAGGAAAGCAGAGCTAGCTTTTAAAGGGGCAGCAGGCTTTTGTGTAGCTAACACTAAAAGCTTCACCATGAAATGTAAGAGGCCTGAGACAAAATACATTAATACATTAAAGAATGACTAGAGGCTTATACATGCTTACCTTTCTCTCTGTCCTCCAGCAACCCTCATGTTCTCTTATTACTCCATCGTGATTGGCAGATTCATGGTAATGGATTGACAGAAACTTTTTTTGAAACCCTGTTAATCTTTCTCCTGCGTTCATAAGAATGCCTGCTTTTTGTTGTAGACTATTGGAAACAGGTCTTGTTTTTGAACAAGACTTGTTTTCTGCTTTGAAAACAAACCACAACCAAATGGAAACTCCTACATCACGTTTACTTGATGGAAATGTGGGTTCAAGTCACAGGCCAATCAATATTATTTGTGATCTAATTTTAGATTTATTGTAGTAAAAGCCCTTATTTCGATGGCTAAACTGATTCAGTGCTCCAGTAAAGGGAGGAGTAGCTCAGTATTGATGCATTTAAGCATTTTATAACCATTCATGCCTTCACTGTGATGAAAAAAAAGCCTTACGTTCGAATGTTTTGAATGTTGTACAGATAGTACTGCTTACTTGTACCATTTTTGGATGGGTGTTTAGTAAATCAGATGAGTCTGATTTGTGTTAACAAATTATTTTTGAAAATGTTAAGTGAAAGAAGACATCCTGGTCCCTTGAGGGCTTGGATAAAGCTTGTGTATTTTCCTTATTATTACACTTCCTCCAAGCTCTATTCCCTCATAGCAGACCAGGCTCCAGTCACATTAGAAGAAACGTTGGGGCTTTGGCATTACCATAGTTAAGTAGACACTAAGATCTATTTCAGATATGTTTTATAGGGTGGGAATTTATGTTGTTCCAAACCTTCTTAAACATGTACAAATAAAGTGTGTATGTGTGTGTATCTTTGCTTGGGATTATCTGAGCATGTAACATGAACCCTAGTTAAAGGTTCATCTTTAAAGGACAAATAGTAACCTTTATAAAACATTCACCATACTATTTCTCAGAGAGGAGAAATCACCTGCTGTGTATGCAAGTCCATGGCCTTTGTATTTGTGTGTGTGTGTGTGTGTGTGTGTGTGTGTGTGTGGCAGCATGGTTGGCATTGTTGGCGCATACCAACTGTAAGGGAAACTGGACTATTTCCAATAATAATTGAGTCCAAACAAGACCAGCATTGTCCTTATCAGAGTTTAGGTAAAGACCAGGACTGGATAGTTTTCATTCGTGGCTAAATTCTTTTAAGTACCAATTGCCATTATTATTCCCATTTCAAGTGAATTTTCAATTATTTCCACTGGTTGGAATTTATTTTTGTGCTATGGAAGTGAATGTTATCATTTCCGTGACCTAAAACTTGTTATTATGGGTTTTGTGTCCCTCTTGTAGCTCTTAACTAATAATTTAATCACAAATGTAGTTCTTTAGTCATTATGAATTATTATTATTTGTTTTTTTATGTAAAAACTGACTGTACATGTCCAATAAATCATATTTAGATGACTGCTGGCATCTTCTTTTTTTTTTGTGCTCAAGAAACCAGACAACGTTGTGTTTGTGCTTGCTACCCAGCATAACTGTCTCTAAGGAACGCATGCTAATTAGAATGTCCTCTCTTTGCCTCTTGGCTTTGTGCACAATAATGTGAGCTCAGTCCTGAGCATTATCCTGGATTTATTCCCCCTGGAAAACTTCTGATGGCTGCTTGGAGCTCTTGGCCTTCTCTTGACTCTGCACTGCAATAATACTGCTTGCTCTGTCTCTCCTATACCACATGACAGAGCAGATGAGACATCTCTTTTTCATTTAGCTTTTTATAGCATTTACAATCACAGTGACTAAAAATGGACACAAACCCTCTTTTTTACAGCATCTTAACTTATATTTTCTCTGTCGTCCACTAGCTTTATTGTGATGTGGTATAGATATTTTATTATCCATCTCCAATACTCATGCATTCTTTTGGAGTAAAATTAATTTTAGGTGGATGGCTAGAATGGAGGATAACATTGGTATCAAATAAACATTTTGTATGTTATGACATGCAGTGAAATGCTTTGTACGACTGTCCGACATAAAGGAATAGGATGGGGAGAAGAAATAAAACAAAAAAGGAGGCAGATAAATAAAGAGAATAAACTATGTAAAATATAAAATATATAAAGATATAAGGATATATAGAGGAAAAGGGTATGTTTATGGATACAAGGTTAGCTTATGTACAGTAAACAGTAATCACATAAGGTGGTTGATGTGATTGTCTTTAAAGTGTCCACAGTTAAAGTCCTTATACAACTCCTAATAAGTCATCCATGGGTTTTTTCAGACCAGCTCTGGAGACAGCGGACTATACATACATATTTCAGCTGTTTGCTGTTTATCCATCTTATTTTTATTAGATACCATGGATAAAGAGGAAATGGGTGCAGGAAGGGGTATCAATTTTTTTTCTCCTTCCAAAATACACAGAAAATGTGTTACTGATGTCTGGCAGGGACTCGTGACTGTATAAAGCAGACCACCATCTCTGAGGATATTTTGTGGAAAAAAGAGACACGGCCCGTGAATTCGCATGAAATGAAGCGCCCCACAATGATCCGGAAGTAGCGGACTTAATTATAACGGTTCCACGCGAAGGAGGATAAAAACAAATAAACACTGCATGGCGTCTTTTCTGCACAGCTTCACTTTCTCTTTTAATCGCAACTTCTCACGTGTCTTAAGTGAGGAAGTTACGGGGAAACTGTCATGTCATCTTGCCCGCCCCCTCCCACACATATAAGCCCAAGTGTGTGTGTGTGTGTGTGTGTGTGAGATTGTCGGTGTTTGTATGGATGGGGGTACGTGGGTGAGTGCGTGTGCTCGAGCATGTGCGTGTGCATGAGCATGAGCGTGCACGATGAGCGGCAATAACGGAACAATATGCAAATGAAGCAGCTTTGCTTCAGAGCCTTTTTTGGGCAGAAAGATAGTAAGATCGTAATATTGAAATATTAAACATATATATATGCAATATATATAATATTATAAATATTTTTTGCCCGACTTCCTGTCAAACTTCTGTGCCTGTGTCCTGTCCTGGCCCCGCCCTTTTCTGTTTGCCCCTCCCCCTCGGCAGGATGTGAGGAAGGCGGTGACCAAAAGAAAGCAGCTGTTGCTCATTTCACAAAGCGTTCACACTTATCTCTCTTGTGTGTGTGTGTGTGTGTGTGTGTGTGAAAGAGTGTGTGTTAGAGAGAGAGAGAGAAAGAGAGAGAAAAAAAAATAAAAATCGTAATCGGGTTGCTAAGCAAACCAGTTTCTAAACATTTATCTACAAGTCTGGGTCTGGCAGGAATTCCATCCCAGAGTAAGAAAAATTTATTTTGTTTTTTCCTTTTCTAGTTTGTTTGGACCAAAACTTTGTGCCGTTTTTGTAAAATCGTTTCTAGCTGTCCGTGTCTTCATTAAGGACCTAGAAATCTTTTTTGGTTTGCACTGGAACGAGAGTGATCTTGAAAGTGTGTTGTGTGTAACGCAGAGGCTTAAATAGTTATAGTGTAGTGAGAATACAGAACATAGTGGAAGTTTCCTGTCTTTGATCTTCTACTCACAAGTTTGTACATTTGTTTTTTTTTGTTTTTTTTTATAGGGCAAATACTCCATTTCCTTAAATTATTTGAGCAAGAATGCAATAGAGAAACAAACAGAAGTGTTACATTGTATTATTATAGAGGTCTGATTGTTCTTTTTGGATGTGTTTACATGTACTTTACTGCTGTGCAGATACACCAAGCACAGAAAGGACCCCAAAAAGGACCAAGCATAACATTTAAAAAAATATGAATCTTTTAATCTTGATAATTAATAATAAGTGAGAATTTAAAGATAGCCTTGGATAAAAAAAAATGTGCCTTTGATTTCTTGAAACATGTGAGTATTGTGGGAAAACTTTAACGGCTTTAACATTTAACCAATATTTTACTAGTTTATTTTTGTGTACAGGAAGACTATAAGTAAATTTCCCCACAAATGTCCAAATGTTTTATTCGTACTATTTATTGACCAACGATTAGTTAAGACTATTTTAAAAAGTTGAATATTTTTACTTCTGCATTGCTCCAGGAGTTTGTGTGTGGCTGTGCCTCCTAAAAGTTTACATTAAATTGGACAAAGCATGTCATTTTAATACTCAGTGAATTTAAATAAAGGCCAAATATTCACACGATGGGTGTGTTATGTGATTGATTTTTTCTCACAGTGAATAGTTTCCTGAATGAGCAATTCCTTGTTTTAGTCATCAGTGACTGTCCTGAACACTGGGTCCTTCTAAAACAAGAGGCTTTACACAGCCTTCCTGTTTGTGTTTTTAGCTGCTCTCTATCTTCTTTCCACACTTTCTGTAACTCTAGCTGCTTATTCTTTCTCTGCAGAAATCTTGCTTACCTTGTAATCAGCTAGACCCAAATTCCAGCTTCCCTATAACTTAAAGTAGGAGTTTGTCTTGCAATGCCTTCTCTTCAAGTCCTTTAATTAAAAGCAGTGCAGAAAAAGTGCATGTAAAACTTCGCTTTCTTTATTACAGGGCAGCACCTGGTTCCCTGTGGTGTTGTCAGGCCACTGGGATTAATGAGGAGGCGACAACGTTCTGCATTCCGGCTTCACTCTTCGCTATTCTGATGTGATAGCCTGATTTGTTTGCGCCAGGAGAAGTCCCCATGAACTTTCCAGGTGGCCAGGAGCTGCAATGATGTATTTGCCGCATTCGAAAATTTGTATTCTCTCCGGCCTGTTTTTGAGCGTCTCCGTTGGGTTCTACATGATGACGATAAAACTCGACCGCATGAGGTATGAAAGTGCTTCATTAGGCTTTCATGAACTAGTTAATGAGCGACATAAGTGCAACTATGTGTAGTTCACACAGTACTGTTTCTTTTGCCTTAACACACTGTGGATCTTAGCTGACAATTTGTCCATAAATAACTGCAATTTCTGGTTACTAATAAACTGGGACAAGTTTAAAAAAATTTACATTTCAGTGTAGTTTGAGCCTTAAGTAGGTTAATGCATTACCAGAGGTGCTTAATTTCCAGCCATGAAACTGAGTTCTGTTTGTATGAATGAGAAACAGATACCCATGTGATGTGCGTAGTCTATCTAATGGACACATGAGCATGTGCCCTCCCCCCTAAATAACTCGCTTCCTTCTTTGTAAAATGCCAAATCATGTGCTTGTGTTAACAAAGTGAAAGTCAACCCTCTTTTACATGGACTTCAGTGAACCTTTCGCACAAACTGATGCTTCCCATAGTGCGCCCTATTTTTTGATCACCCTCTCAAATATCCTCTCATGAGAATACTCGAGAGAGTCAAGGTTTCAACTCAACTGCTATTTTTGTTGCACAGAGGGTAATTTTGCCTTTGCCTGGTCAAAAGCTCAAGTGCACATGGTTGGTAGAAATGGTGCATAATCATTATAGTGGCATTTAATCTGATGTGTGAAAGCCGTCTAAAGGTCTGTTTGGGTGGGTTTTATTTTTGTTTCTTTAAACTGGAACACTAGTAAAGCAGATTTGCACTCTGCTGTCACTGCATTTGAATGCCAAGTGACCTTTTATTAATATAAAAGAGAAGTGAGCTCTGTTGGTGTGTGCAGTTTACAAACGGGGTTTGGGTAAAGCAAGTCCTCAATACTTTAGGTGAAGGACTAATGATATTGCTTCAAACATTTGGTATTGATGTGTGCCCTTTTATGGTTCCATGTTTTGTTTGGTTTTTTCCTGGCACTGCAATTTTAGCTGTTAGTTACTGCTTATAATTTAATAGGGTTGCTTATGAAACTACATAAGGATGTGTGAACTCCCAATTATTTGTTATACTTTAGCAAAAAAAAAACACAACTAAACTATTAAAAATTAAATTAATCATCTTTGATTATCTAGAATTTGATTTGTCTTAAATTAATCAATGCAAAATGTGATTAGTGCCAACTTCTGTACAAGGATTTATGTATGTATGTATGTATGTATGTATGTATGTATGTGTGTATGTATGTATGTATGTATGTATGGGAGGGGGGG
>MU551603.1:7869672-7906829 GCA_024362625.1 Silurus asotus
CACACACACACACACACACACACACACACACACACACACCCACACACACACACACACACACACATATACACACAAACACAGAGGTAAATAACTTTTTTTTTCTGCTCATTTTAGGCCTCCTGTATATTTTGGACCTAATGTAACTGTAGAGAACTTTAAAATGTACCACCCTGACTTTGTCCGTTACATCAGAAACAGGTGAGATAAAGTGTTTAAACACATTGTTATTGATAGAAAATTTTGTTATTTTAAACAACAATAATATAAACAGCTGATCACCAGCCTATGATTTTTGTTTCTTTTTTTGGTCAATGAGACAATATAAAAAGTTAAACTTACAGACAAGTTTTTTTTATTTTATAATTTTTTTTACAAAGCATCAAAAATAAACAATGCTTAAAAAATAGTCAGTTTATTGTTGCAGTTACAAAAGCGTAACTTTATCACCGACCAATCAGAATCAAGAATTGTGTACATCTACTTTAGTCCCACAGGAAGCATGAACACACTCACCTGAGGTTTTTTTCTAGTTGGAATAAAAAATTTCACAGTGCCAAAATATACCGTATTTCCCGGACTATAAGCCGCTACTTTTTCCCCTTCGCTTTAAAACCGGCTTAAACAACGAAGCGGCTTATTTATGGATTTTTCCTGAGTTTTTCCTGGTTTCACGAGCTTCAAACCAAAAAAACTGAGCCCCATAACATTAGACCAATGAAATTGCCGAACGGGTTCAGGTGAACCAATGAAACTCTTTATTTTAAATCAGACGCGCTCCCACTGAATCGGGCCGCACCACATCATAAATATGGATCATAAATATGCTCACTCGGACTGTCTACAGGAAATGCGAATCATTCATCACGCTGAAAACAACTGGGCATGAAAAAAACGCACTTCACCTGTGTTCTAAGCTGCACAGCATCGGGAGAAAAACTTTACCGATGGTGATTTTTAAACGCACGACGATGCCAAAAGAAAAACTCTCGAGAGAAATAGTTGTGAAAGGAAGGAGGAAGACTACTGTTTAGATACAAGCCGTGTAACAGACACTGTCTTTCATTAAAGCCTGTGTAAAGTTTATTCGTTTCAATGTAGACGGCCTATTTATGTTCAAAATAAAAATCTTTGTCAAATTCAGTGGGTGCGGCTTATATTTGTGCGCTTAATAGTCCGGAAATTACGGTACTACATTAAGCCATGAACAGTGTAGAAATGTAAATGTAAACCACTGTGTCATTTCTTTTTGTTATGCTGTAGGTTTCTGCATTCAGGCAGACTTAAAAGCAGACTGAGACACATCTACAGGCCGTCTACAGGAGCCGTGATGCTATTGGCAGCTCTCCATACGTGTGATGAGGTACAAGTTATTTTCTTTAGATAGGTGTAATGTTTGGTGTGGTGTTGGATTTATGATGATCGCAAATGTTTATCTATTTTATGAGTTGCTCAATGGCTCCTAGTTTAATAACCACAAATGACTGTAAAAGACACTCATAATCTTATATTCCAGTGCTCATGTTAGTTCTCACTCTCCAGTGTTCTGTATTGTTTAAAAATGTATAATCACACTCTTGATGTAACCCAAATGAGGATGGGGAAACCTTTTAAATCTGGATCCCCTTAAGGTTTCTTCCTCATAACATCTAAGGGAGTTTTTCGTTGCCACAGTCCCCATCGCTACTCATCAGTGATACACACACACCGTTCACCTTAACTATTAAATTCTGTAAAGCTGCTTTGAGACAATGTCTGTTGTGAAAAGCTCTATAGAACTTGACTTGACTTGACGTGTAATCCAGATGAAAGCTTTAGGAATACTGATCTTTCTCTTTTCTTTGTTGTTATGTCAAAAGGTAAACGCCTATGGATTCATGACTCCAGACTTCAGAAATTACTCAGACCATTACTATGACAAATATCCTCGTAAGGTGCGTTTCTTCGCCAACCATGACCTGCGAATGGAGTTGAATCTGTGGCAGAAGCTACACAAGGCAGGACTGATAAAGCTTTACATGCGAACATGATCCTTTGTCTAACAAACCTTAATTGGACTCTGACCACTCGCAGGATTTGAGGTGTTTCGTGGTGTAGATCAAAATCCATGTCATGTTTTAATGCCTTTGGATTTTATTTATACATTTTTTTCCCTCACAAATTAAAGAGTAATATTAATGAACTTTAAACTAGATTACATTTAAACCTTGTCAGCTGACAGTTTTGAAGTTGACAAAATTATATTTTCGTGTAAAGCGTGAAACTTTCTAAGAATCTGATGAATGTAAGTGTGTTGGGAGCATTGTGCAATTGTGACTTGTAATTTAGTAGCTTGTTGTGTAATCATATTGATGAAGGCTCTTATAGCAAAATGACATTAATGTTTATACAGCATAATTTCTGGTGAACTTTGACTTTAATGCTTATTGATTCTGTACTATATTAAAGACAGGGAAAATATTATGAAGTCTGCATGTGGAAGATAGGACTAATGTGAATATTGCTACCTCAAATAAGTTATAAATAACAGCTAAGGAAAATGTCTTGTATCGACAAATAGTTGGTTGGTGATGGGCATTTACTTAAAGACAGTTTTGCCTCTTTTGCCTTTTTTTTTTTTTTTGGAAAATGTTTTAAGTTTTAAATTATTTTTTATGAATTAAAGGAAATAGAGTTTGCCTTGACTGATCTGTTTATTTAATAGGTAAAGAAAGGAAATAGTTTGTAATTTGGTTGTACAACAAGGTTGTAATTTGCCACTGGCATGTAACTCCTTCATGTTTAACAAGCTGTAAAAAAAACATTATTAACACAGTACTTAGTACATTGCATAACATTGTCCTGGAGCACGGGTTATATAATTACAGTCAAAACTATAGCGATCACATCTACAGGTGAAGCAAGTGCAATAAAATGTTTCATGCTTACTCAAGATGTACAGTAAAACCCCGTTGGACTTAGATAAAGCATAAATTGCTCGTAGGTCCATTTGCTCGTACGTTCGAACTCATTTTCCCCATAAGAATGAATGTAAAAGTGATTTAATCCTTTGAGACCTCATTCGATCGCTTATTTCTGCACTTAAAAAATATTTGTAGCCTATGTTAACAAACAAATACACCGCAAATGACTGCATTGACAAAGAAATACATTATTAATAATAAGATAATAAAAAACTGTAATAAAAATAAAGATAGATTAATTAAAATACAGTATTGTATGGTCAACATAATTTAACGTAGTAGTGGTTGATTGCGAGTGTGAGATGGTGGTGGATAGTGAGAGAGGAAGGAAGTTAGTTTTTGGAAGGAGAATCTCCTCTTGACCTTCTCTTTATTCTTTACTATGGTTTTTATGGTAGAGCTTGACACCTCATATTGCTGACAGAGATCACACGTACACACACCACGCTCGTACTTTTAGACTATTTCCTTCTTGGTTTCAATGGTAATTCTATTAACTTTTCCTCCAGCACCATCACTGATTTTCTTGGGAGATATTTTTCAAGATTTCTAGTGAAATTAAAATATAACACTAAAAAAAAGTTTGCTCGTAAAATAGGGTTTTACTGTTGTATTCAAAGAGTTCAGTAGCACCAAGCTGTAAAAGTTGGCAGCTGGTTTTTTGCTGACCTCTTGTGGCGATTTGGTTTAACTGCAGCTTTCAATCCATTTTACACCAATTTAAGTGAAGTGACCGAGTTGCTGAGAATTTCTGCACAAATTGTGTTTAATCCAGTTAGCGGGTGGAACATCTCTAGTGTAAGAATTATGAAGCACTGTTCTCTTATTTTCTTCTTTCATGCTTCATAATATATAAGAAGAAAGAGCATTAGAAGCATTAAAGCTCCATTAAAACCATTTCCGAACAGAAAAAGAAATCCACATCGAATCACCCTTTGGCTTTCAATTCTTGCTTTTGCACATTTTGTTCACTTGCACAAAGTCAGGTGTATAATTAACCAATTACACCAAGCAGGTGCTAATGATCATCAGTTTCATATGTAGGTTGAAACACATTCAACAGTGAAGCATGGTGGAGGTTCCTTGCAAGTTTGGGGCTGCATTTCTGCAAAGCAGTTAGAGAGTTAGAGATTTGGTCACGATCAATGGTGTCATCAATGCTGAGAAATACAGGCAGATAAATGTCGATCATGTAACACCATTGGGGAGGCATCTGATTGGCCCTTTAGAGTAGAGAACATCAAGGAATCCTAGAAGTAATAGTTTTGACCCCCACAGAGCCTAAATCTGTGGTTAGTTCTCCAAACAACCTATCTGCTGAATTTCTTCTAAAACTTTGCAAATGCGCCTGAAGAATTTATACTATTCTGCTGGCACAAGGGTGTCCCACCAAAATAATAAATATCTGGATTGCTCTACTGTTCATTTACCTTTAATTTCCTATTTAACACATCTATTAACCCAATTAAAAATATTACTAAAACTACCCTCAATTTAGCACTGTGCTATATATGTACATATTACTATGTGTCACAGTTAAAACTTTAGTCTGAGCTTTGCTCTGATTTTCGTACTTCACAATGAAATAAAAACAATAAAGAAAAACAAACACAAAAATATATCAAAAGCGTCATTAAAAATCTGTTGCAGCAAATAAAAAAGAGGTACCAAACTCTTCTTTATTATATGAATAATGAATTTCACTGTGTTTTATAGGAATATAGCAGGGGTCACCAACCTTTTTGAAACTTTGAGCTACTTCTTGGGTACCAATTAATGTGACACAGTTTTCAGTTTGATCAAAAATAACAAATTTGCTTAATTGACCTTTAATTATATGTTATTAATAATTAATGATATTCATCTATGTGAAGACACTGATTGTGTTAATGATTTCTCATAATAATTATTAACAATGATTTAACACAGTAGGAAACAGCTATTTTTTAGAAAATTTCCATGGGCTACTCATGTGGTCCTTGCAGGCACCACGTTGGTGACCCCTGGACTATAGGATTGTAACAATGTGCCCCTTGTGTACACTTACCTATGCTCTTGACTTGACTTGAGAGACGGGTATTTCTCTAAAAATTAAGTCATGGATATTTAATTACTCAATGAATTAATGGTTCCATATATTGTTACTGGAAAGGGTACACATTTCCCTTCAGTCATACTTTTCACTCTTGTCTATTTGCCAGATGGACAATTATATTAAAATATTTGTTTTTACTGAAAGACATGGTGATGTGTAACTATGACTGTATTGAGTATTGTTTTTATTTTATGAAGTGCACAATTTTACAGCATACATCATGACTTGGGGTTAGGCCTTCCTGGAGATTACCCTAGAGAGTCAAAGTGCTTAATTGTTAGATCTTTTCTAATTATTTGGTGTTGAAACATTTCCCTGATAACTGCTCCCTTGTGGGTGCTACAATTGCCCATTGATTTAGTTGTGCTGTGCACTGTTAATATGTATAACATGACATGTACACTCAGGGTCAGTTAGGCTTTGTGTACTCAGCCAGGATTCTGCAACATACTTACAGAGCAAAAATATATAATTTTTCATTATTGTAAATATCATAAACAAAGAAATGTATAATATGACAACCAAATAAAAATATATAATTTATATTCCCCGTTTGCATTTAAATCTATTTCATTTTTATCTATCTATCTATCTATCTATCTATCTATCTATCTATCTATCTATCTATCTATCTATCTATCTATCTGTCTGTCTGTCTGTCTGTCTCTCTGTCTCTGTCTCTCTCTCTCTCTCTCTCTCTGTGTGTGTGTGTGTGTGTGTGTGTGTGTGTGTGTGTGTGTGTTAGGCCACTGAAGCTAAGTGTGTTAGATCTGCTTGATCATTTCTAAACTGCTTTCCACAGAGCAACATTTTTGCAGCAATATCTGTGTCTTTCGGGAAAAGGTTATTACCTGTGTGCGATTCTGACACTATGATAATAATCATTATTTACAAAGGGTTTATAGTAGAAAGGTGCAGATTCAAATGCTGGAGCAATGCATTGACTGTTCTTCAACTAAATGACAATTTGGTGCCACTATTTTTACATGACTCCATAAATGGTGTGAATTTATGTGGAAATCTATGTAAGAATTAAGCAATATTTAATGTTGAATCAACATCCAACAGCAAAACTAATTAGTAAAAGGTATTTTTACTTGGCATCTGTAAATTATAGCACGCAGTGAAAATTGGTCTTTGCATATCCCAGTTGCATTTAAAATTTGGGCATGATATGTCACCCCTGGAACAGAGAGGGTTAAGCACGTTGGGTTCTAGGGCCTTGACCAAGAGCAGCAGCTTGGAAATACTGGGGTTTGAACCCACTGCCTTCCAATCAGTAATCCAGTCTTTGCCACTGACCTACTACTTTCCATAGTTATCACATATCCCAGGTTGTCAAGAAACTGGGGTCAGAGCACAGGGTCAGTCATGGTTCGGTGACCCTGATGAAGATAGGGTTGAGTGCCGTGCTCGAGGGCTCAACAATGGCAGCTTGGCAGTGCTGGGGTTTGAACCCCGAACATTTAAGAAGCATTATGTTGGTAAGCTTGGTTTAACAAGCATTATGTGTTAATAAAATATACAATATATCTCTGAAGGTTTAGGGATATAAAGACATTTTTAGTGCATTTTTCTTGCTGACTCCAGGTAAAATTGAAAATGAATGAACTGTGTTCTATCATCTCTAGGCAGATCCAATAGAGTTCTTAAGGAAGAGCCGTTTTTTTCTTATTTTCTTTTGCTGTAGTACTTACTTACTACACTTGATTGGCCACAATTCTGAGCCCACTCTGTGGTATCCAATTGAAAAGGAAATATATGATATTTAAAAGTGTCAAGGTCACATGAATATAGTTATTTTACATGTAAAGTATATACAGTACACAATGAAACATTTTTAAATGGCCCCTTTTCATTCCAAGTGTGGCTTCAATTACATACAAATGCGCATACACATCATGTAATTTACACTTTTCAGACCTTCCTAAAGGAATTACTTTTCTTACAGTTTTCTTACAAAAAAATAAAAATAAAAATCATAGATGGTATACAATTTCCCTAAAAAAAAAACAATAGTAAAATATTCTGCTAGTACATGTACAACATGTAGCACAGTGTACTCCATTCTCCATCACACTTTTTGCAGATATGTTTCACATGCTGGAAAAATAATTTAGAAGATAAATGTTAATAAAAAAAAAAAAGCATTTACAAAGGGATCCATTCTTTTCCTCTCAAATTATTATTTCAGCAAGGGTGTACACAGTTCCAGCTTTAGCAAAGTCCAACAGTTCTGGCAGTGTAGATCACAGTTTTGTGCAGTTTTTTCCCTGTACTTTTTTTTCCATACAATGTGAAACATTTGGCATTCAGGATAAATGAAGGTCACTACTCATTTCAGTTGGTCTCGATGTGCCACCTGCAGCCATTTAAATGCAAATAGCATGAGAAATGTGTGTGTGTGTGTGTGTGTGTGTGTGTGTGTGTGTGTGTGTGTGTGTGTGTGTGTGTGTGTGTGTGTTTGCTGAGTATGGGAAGGGACAAGAGACAGAGAGTGATGGATAAAGCAAAGGGAGAAAAACCACAGGAAAACTGAGTAACCCCATACACACTCAAGCCCCTAATGGTGTTTCCATGGCAACGCTAAATGCGCTACATGGTGAATCAGAGAAACAGAATACTTGACATTTCAGCTCAATCTTTGGATTAATGTCACACAGGGGGCAAGTGCTGGGCTAATAAAACCGGTGCTGATGATCTCCAGAGATCAATAGGGCTCAGTAGAAATAATAGATCATGTGTATGTGGGATTTGGTTGTGAATAGTTTTTCACACATTGACCTGAATTTACCGAAACATTAATTATAAAGTAAACACCATCAGGATTGTGAAAAAGATTTTGCCCATCGGTGCCAACTAGTTAAATGCGAATAAGCTGTACTTAATTGATTTGCCAATGTATTATAAGTCAGAGTTTTTTTTCAGCCAGCCATTTTAGCATGCAAACCATGATGCATTTTATTACTTTTTTAAACAATTTGCCCCGTCATACTCTCAAACAATATTTATACAACACTGATGTGGAAACAAAGACCTCTGTTTACTGCAAGAATGATGGGGAACAGTCAGGTGATGCACACTTGCCAAAATTGTATACAGTGAGTAGTGATCCAGAGCTATCAGTTACAGTCAAGAAATCCTTAACCACAGAGCTACCACTCTACTGTCTCTATACTTTTTTTTGCACAGGCTTGCTTTCTTTGTGGGGGGTTTCCCCTGGTTCTCCCACTGCCCAAAAAATAAATGAATGTGTGTAAATAGTCTATCAACAGTATTACAGCTCAGCAGTAATAGATGTTAAAAAAACCTAGCAATGTTTCTCTACCTACCACATACCTCTTAGTGGCTCTTTAGAGTGTGTATATACAGAGCCATACTACACGTATTTGAGATATGGCTTCTATTAAAACCTTTTTAGGTTTATGCATTCATCCGATATCTTCAGTAACCTTTTTATTGTGGTCAGAATTGTGGTGGATCAAAAATCTTGGTGCAGATTTACCCCAAATGAAATGCCTGTCCACATCATTCACCTAATAACTCACATCAGCTATTGGACAAGAGACTGCTGGAAGCCTAGAACGTGTGGAGAAAAATATATTTATGCACACCAAACCTGTAGCTTCAAAGAAAACTCCAGTGAAGTGTCTATAAAAGTCATAAAAACCTAATTTATACATTCATATTCTTTTCAATTAAATTAATTTATCAAACTGATTACACATCTTTCAGGTTCTCATACTTTGAAATACAGGTGGATCAAAGAATGCTGGGAAAGAAGGAAAAAAATACCTCCACTATTTATGTAAAGTAAAAATTCATGAAGCCTTAAAAGGGTAGAGTAGCTTCTGGGTGGGAATATTAACCTTTAATCACATCCTCTATTTATTATGTAACTAACCTCTTTCGCATTTGTGTGCATCATTGCCTTGTCTCAGACTGAGCTGATGTCAAAGAATACATTCTGCCCTGCATGTAGGCTCCCTGACATTCGTGTGTGTGAAATGTTCACGTCGTTTTTGAGGTTGAAAGCTTTTTTCAGCTAGGTTTGTGGCGCATCGTCCCCTCCCCCATCAGCATCACTCCAGCGCAAAGCAGCGGCAGAGCAGCATGGAGCTCCGTTTCAGCACTAGACAGCTCCATCACCAAAGCTCTACAGCACATTTTAATTAGCTCCTTGGCTCCACCCGCATTAATAGAATTTTACCCACACCAGTAACCTGGATGTGGTGTGTTTGCGTTTTGGTCCCTGGTTTTTTACAACGTTTTCGGATAGAGCTTGCTGTCATTTGGCAAAGCCTCGGAGGATTGACCCCCCCTGCGTGTGTTGCTGGAAGGAAATGGTTCATCGGATCTGCTCTTCGTTTGGTGCAGCGTAAATAAATTAGCATCCAGGCTTATGTGGAGCTTCAGGAGAACAGAAATCAACGGCCTGCTGTAATGAGCATTCACATCACGCACTGACGAGTCGCTCCCAGCACATCTGTTCGTTTGTAAGCGTCTAACATGTGCGGAGGTGCAGAGAGCGTTTTTTCGCTGAACAAGACAGCAAGACGACTCTAATTAATTTGGGACACTTTCGTTTCAATGCAAATGCCAGCAGCATCTTCGGGATTGAGAGGATGCACGCTGCTCTTGCGCTCCTGATCATGTCCGCGTCGTATTTTAGTCCCGGCTTTGCTCTAAGCTCGCATTTTGATTCAGGTGAGTTCTCTTTACTCACACCTCAGACGCGTTTTTCTCTCTCTAAAATGACCATTATGATGGTGTGACTTGTTTTTACGGTTAAGACCTGATTTTTTTAAGAATATCTCTCTCTCTTTTATTAGAATCTCTACTGAAATAAATAAATTCGCCTTTGGCTGCAGGGAATGCGCAGCTCTTACATTCTCGCGAGCGCGCGCGCGCGCACACACACACACACACACACACACACACACACTCTCTCTCTCTCTCTCTCTCTCTCTCTCTCTCTCTCTCTCTCTCTCTCTCTCTCTCAAAGCATCTCGTTTGTTATTGCGGGTTTTCAGATGCTGCTTCTGATAAGAATATATCTTACAGTTACACAGTAGGTCGTCTTTAAAATGACATGTCCCTCCTTTACATTTTGTCAAAAAAGAAAGAGAATTAATGAAGTACTGGAACTTCAACATACACTTCAACATCTGGCAATATAATACATTTTCTTCCTTAACATCTCCAGCATAGCCAAATCAATTATTATGTGATGTCCCAGTATTGGCAAAATTAATAATAAATATTAATATTAGTATGCCCCATTACACAATAGATATATATATATATATATATATGGACAATACTATAGAAATCAAACTTGGATATATTTTAGAGTAATGCAATGTGCAGCGCAAAATAACTGGCAACAAAAGTGAATATGTAAAGATGTGACTAAATGAACATGTAAAAACTGTGTCTAAAGTTAATATTTTGTATGAGCACCGTTGTTATCCAGCACTGCCTTAATTCTCCTGGGCATGGAATTCACCAGAGCTGCACAGGTTGTTGCTGAGATCAAATTCCACTCTCCCATAATGACATCACAATCTGCACATGGTGCTTCTCCACCTTCCCCTTATTAATGCCCCACAGGCGCTTATTAGGGTTCAGGTCTGAAAACATACTATGTCACTCCAACACCATCACCTCTAGCTTCCTCAGCGAAGCAGTTGTCATCTTGGTGGTGTGTTTGGGGTTGGTATAATGTTGGAAAACTGCTGTTCGGCCAGTTTCTGAAGGAAGGGCATCATGTTTTGCTTTAGAAAGTCACAGTACATTTCGGAATACATATTTCCCTCAATAAACCACAGCTCCCCAATACCAGCAACACTCCTGCAGCTCCAGACCATGATGCTACCACCACCATGCTTGTTTGTAGACAAGACACAGTTTTCTTGGTACTCCTCACCAAAGCGTCACCACACATGTTGGACAGTATTTGGGCCAAATATGTTTATCTTAGTCTCATTAGACCACAGGACATGGGTTCAGTAATGCATGCTATTGGACAGGTTGTCTTTAGCAAACTGTTTTTTTTTTTTTTGTGAGCCAACTTCAGAAGAGGCTTCCTTTTGGGATGGCGACCATGCAAACCGACTTATTGCATTGTGCAACGTAAGGTCTGAGCACTGACAAGGGGACCTTCCACTTCTGCAACCTCTAAAGAAATGCTGGTAGCACTCATGGGTCTGTATTTTAAAGCAGCATTTGCACCTGATTCACAGCACAAGCATTCAACTTCTTTGATCGACCCTTGTGAGTCATGTTCCGAGTGGATCCTGTATTGGAAAACCTCTGTATGACCCTGGCCACTGCACTGTAACTCAGTTTCAGGGTGCTGATCTTCTTATAGCCTCTGCCATCTTTGTGGAGAGCAACAATTCTAATTATCAAATTCTCAGAGAGTGGTCAGTATGAGAGAATTGTACTTAAGCACCAAATTTTAACTGCTTTAATACAAATTTATAAATTTGTGTACAAATTGATACACAAATTTGTATGGTCCTGTCAAGCAGACAACAACATGAACATAATAAATAGGACATGTGGCTTTGTATGGTTAAATAACGTACAGCTGTTATCACGTAGGGTGTATTCACTTATTTTGGCAGCTATTTTGACAATAATGGCTGTATTTTTAGGTATTTTTTAGAGAACAGAAAATCTATACTTCTATACAAGCTCAACATTGACTAAAATATATCCTATTTCTATTTCTATAGTATTGTCCCTTGAGAAGATATACTAAAATGGTTGCTGATATGGACTAATTGCTCATTCTTGGAATTTTGTTTGTGAAAGGGTTTTACCTATAGTCTTGATGTTTGAATGGAGAGGCCTTGTGGAACGATGGCACCTGAAACAAACAATATAACTAGTAGTATTATGTTGCACTAAATAAACATTTCTGAAAAAAACAACGCAACATATTACTACTAGTTATATTGGGCTTATTCAAGGTGTACAATGAGCCAGTTACTTAACCAGTTACTCTTTCGAAATACTTATTTTAAATGCTTCTCTGTCTATTATTGTCATTTTGTTTTTACCCCATACTCATTGGATCACTTTCAAATTGTCCAATCAGTTTCTTCATGCATGGAGAGCCTGATTGGACAGTTCGACCCAAAAACAATAATAGACAGAGAAGCATTTAAAATAAGTATTTTGAAAGAGTAACTGGTTAAGTAACTGGCTCATTGTACACCTTGAATTAGCCCAATACACTGACATGGTCAGAAACCTCTTTTAACCACCTAGTTTCAGATAAAGCTATTTTCATTTAGATTATCTCTAGAAAAAGCTTTCATTTGCACTGTGTAAACTCATTCACACAGACTGTAAGTGTTGCCTGTATAAAGTCTCCTTTCACAGTTTCGCATTTGAAATTGTAAATATTTCTTCCAATCTAATCAAATGTTTACTTGGGCACCTGATCCATCTCTAAGCAGCTTATAGTGACAGCAGCACTACTTGATTTTAGGAGGTGAAAGTAAGTCACCTGACACACATTCTCCAGAAATTCTCTGTATGTCTGCATTGCAGCAGCCCATTACAAACTACAATCACTTATTCTTTGTGGTTTTCCGGTTCGACCCAATAATATGAGTGTCTCGCTGAGTTGATGAGGGAAAAAATAAGTGAAAGTGATAATAAGTAATTTTGTTTTTACCTCCTGCAGTCACAATACCAAGCAGCAAATGTATAGAGGTCAGAGGCAGAGCCTTTCTTCACCCTCCTGCTGTTCTAATCACGAGGTGTCAGAGATGATGGCATATTCTTGCTGTCAGACTAGAGCTGATGAGTGACACAACTTGGGAATATGATTAGAATGAAATTTGATGGCGGAGAGATACAGGTCATTGTCGCTGAATGTTCTCAATCACATTGTGCAGCCTGGATATAAATACAAATCTTGGATGTCATTTTGGGCTATCTGGTGTCACCCAGATTAGGATGTTTCTCTTTCTGGTTCCTCTCAAGCTGTCTTTTTCATATCACCTTAGGGAGCTTTTTCTTGCTACTTGCTCTGGCTTGCTCATTAAGAATAAATTCATAGGAATACGTTTATAAATTTTTTTAATGTATATCCTGAATTTCTATATTTTAGTGCAGTTGATTTGTGATGATGTCTATAAGTTTCACACAAACTGAATTGAATCTAAATGGTAACCAAAGATTCTCTTCTTTGTGTTAATTATGCTTTACACTCTTTATTTGTATGTTTATAGAATAATACCCACACTTTCTCTTTGCCATTCATGACGGGATTTCCGTTCTTTAATTTCAGTCAGGTTTTTATATTAAAAATGCAATGTTGCTTTTTTTATTGCATTCATTTGCTTAGTCAACAATGGGGTCCTGATCTTCTATACTTCATGGTCATCATGTAGGTGGGTATGAATAAAAGGTAAAAGTCATAACATGTATACCTGCAGTAACTTGTTCAAGGGCAGAACAACAAAGACCAGGTTGCTTTCAGCCTGTTACAGACTACAGACAGTTTTATCTATGTTAATGACCCATTCAGCCAAGACATGTCTCCTCATGAGCAACCGAAAGGATTTTGACACCGGTAATTTAAAGCAATTGGTGACACACACACACACACACACACACACACACACACACACACACACACACCCCAGCCCTGTTTTCATTTGGGCAAATCAGTTCAGAAAGACAGAGAGGTTCACCTACAACATTCTAGAATTCATCTACAATTGTTCACATATCACCTCTTTAAATCCATTTTATGTGTAAATCAAAGAGGTTTGTGCCACACTGTGTCCTGTGGCATATTGTTCTTTCAGTATGATGAGCAAGATTGATGATAATACTCATTACATCACTGTTCAGGAGAAGGGACTAATGGGTACTTACTGGCATGCCTGGCAAGCTTCAGTCTCAGCTTTCTGAGCTCAGATTTCTCTTTGGGCACTTGTTCAGATAGCATCTAGCCTCCCCCTCATATAGGAGGAGCTTACCCACTGCATCTGTATGAGCTTAAATCAGTGTTTTTGACTGTGCCTTGGCAAACCCATGAGGCTGACCCTGCAATTACCAAGCCATATATTTGGCACATTTCTGGAATGTAAAGATTTAAACTTCGGCATTTTACAGCTACATATGGATTTTTGTTTGAAAGAAAACACTGGATGTGGGATCAGTTTTACTGGGTAAGAATATATGTCTTATTATATACAGTATACAGTGTCATGTTTTAGAATAGAACAATTTATTTTTATTTTTAAACTAAGCAAAACACGAGGTAAACAGGGTGGATCAGAGGGAAATAGAGCAGCACTGGAAAGCAGCCTGGATGTTTGGAGAAAAAGCAGTCCTAGCTGATGTTTTTTACCTGTTTGTGTATGTGGGCTAAGGATGCTCTTGTGTATTTGTGTGTGTGTGTGTGTGTGTGTGTGTGTGTGTGTGTGTGTGTGTGTGTGTGTGTGTGTGTTCACTGGGTAATGAAATCAGCATACTAGCATTACATGTTAGTGTAGAACATCATGATTTATATTTTATTTGTAATAGAATGATCTTTTTTTTGTTTTGTTTAACTATTTTTTTTATTGATAAACAACAATCAGCACTATGACATCACCTCATAATGTCGGAATGTCTCTCCTGCTTGATTTAGTTTCATGTAAACATTTTACTGAAGCATAATTCACATTTAAGCCAGTGTGTTCTGCAATATTACCTTCTGCTCAAGAGCTCAAATGAAGTTTGTTTCCATGCCATCATCATGATCTCTATAAAGTTTTTGCTCTTGTCTCGAGATTGATCAGGCCTACATGCTTGTTGTAAAGCTATTTTGTATGTGTGTGTGCATAGAGTGAAAGTGACAGTGTGTGGGAGTGTACAGAGGAGAGTAGAGGATAATAATTTCAGAAAACAAGAAGAAAGCAGCTGGAGAACAAAACATGCCAAAACCCTCACTCTTTCTTAATTCTTGATATTCCTCCAGACCATATTTTGATAAAAATTTCAGCATTTATATTTACCTTCTAACAATCAAATCATAAAATAATATTTATTCAATTTTATTTTTTTATGATTATATCTTAAATCATAAGTAAATATATGAATAAAATCTGGTATGGTTTAACTCTAGTTCAAAAGAATTATTATTTTGGAAGAATCCATTTTCAAGGGATTAGGTGAAATAATTGCCTGTGTGTGTGTGTGTGTGTGTGTGTGTGTGTGTGTGTGTGTGTGTGTGTGTGTGTGTGTGTGTTCACTGGGTAATGAAATCAGCATACTAGCATTACATGTTAGTGTAGAACATCATGATTTATATTTTATTTGTAATAGAATGATCTTTTTTTTGTTTTGTTTAACTATTTTTTTTATTGATAAACAACAATCAGCACTATGACATCACCTCATAATGTCGGAATGTCTCTCCTGCTTGATTTAGTTTCATGTAAACATTTTACTGAAGCATAATTCACATTTAAGCCAGTGTGTTCTGCAATATTACCTTCTGCTCAAGAGCTCAAATGAAGTTTGTTTCCATGCCATCATCATGATCTCTATAAAGTTTTTGCTCTTGTCTCGAGATTGATCAGGCCTACATGCTTGTTGTAAAGCTATTTTGTATGTGTGTGTGCATAGAGTGAAAGTGACAGTGTGTGGGAGTGTACAGAGGAGAGTAGAGGATAATAATTTCAGAAAACAAGAAGAAAGCAGCTGGAGAACAAAACATGCCAAAACCCTCACTCTTTCTTAATTCTTGATATTCCTCCAGACCATATTTTGATAAAAATTTCAGCATTTATATTTACCTTCTAACAATCAAATCATAAAATAATATTTATTCAATTTTATTTTTTTATGATTATATCTTAAATCATAAGTAAATATATGAATAAAATCTGGTATGGTTTAACTCTAGTTCAAAAGAATTATTATTTTGGAAGAATGCATTTTCAAGGGATTAGGTGAAATAATTGCCTGTGTGTGTGTGTGTGTGTGTGTGTGTGTGTGTGTGTGTGTGTGTGTGTGTGTGTGTGTGTATATATATACACTTCCATTTTCACATGGATTTGCTCCCTAGAGGAAATTATCCCGCTCATCACCAGAGATTTTTTTCAATAGGCTGCAGTGATGCAAGAAATCTATTATTGTTGCCGTTTTTATTTTGCCATTAAAAGCCTATCAATTTCAGTTTGGCACCAACTGTTTACCAGGTCATTAAAGACACTACAACTAATAAATACTGTATCCAAGAGATGCCAAAATCTTCTACTTAATATAATGACATTATTTTAAAATACCTATATATGAAATTATTCTTTTTATTACTATTTCTTAAATTAGTTACAAGTCTTTTATTAAAGTTGCCTTTTCTTATATTGGGTTTCTAATGTGGAAGTGCAAGAACGATTTCTCACTACGTTATACGTGAGCCAAATTTTATAGCTGTTAAATGGAAAGAGCTGCAAGCAGCAATTTTCATCCTTTGGCTCAATTTATTATTAAAAACGTATGTATAAATTTTTTTTTTTAGTCTGTGCTTATTGAATAATTGAGTCCACCATTGCATCCTTCTGAACTATGTATCATGCAGTATTATGATGGATATCTGTGCAAGTGATAATGTTTGCACAAACTCTCGTACTGTAGATACTTGACACTTCTCGCAGACAGTGCATTATCTATTGAAGCCTCAGGCACTTCCACAAAACTAGTGAGTCATAGCTCTAGCAGGACACCTAATCATAACTAAAGCAAAATGCTGTTCTGTTTTTTGTGGCAAATACTTCATTATTCTGAAACTTGATGTCTGCATGTGGCTTATTATGGCTTCAGGTCTCCATTCTCACACATCATGTGTTCAATTCAATTAGGAATTCAATTAGGAATGTCTCCTGTGCTACACTGTCCCAAAGGCTATAAAGTGAAATAAAACATAAAAAAAACAAAAGGGTCTCAGACAACAAGTCCCATCACCTTTCCCTTACACACACACACACACACACACACACACACACACACACACACACACACACACACACACACACACACACACACGTTGGAGATGCTGAGAGAACAGATTGTAAAAACAGGAGGAGATTGGCTTGAGGTATAATAGATGCCCAGAACGCTAAATCTTTTGAAATGCATACTTATTGTCTGCCATCTGGCTTCACTGCAAGCCAGAGAGATGTCTTTGTAGCATTTCATGTCCAATAAGAAATTGTCGTTTCATTTTGCACCTGTGCTGCAGCCATTTTAAAAGCACAGTGCTTTGGTGTCTGATTAAACAACAGCATGAGAAATATTTATGAAAAAATGTATAAAACTATTTAGAAGCACAACGAATTAGAAACTCTGACCAGAGAATCGCCACAATTGTTCACGTTGTGAAACTTTAATCTGGGACAGCCCAACATCATATAAAGTATATCATGCATTAGAAGCAGATACAGATAAAACCCACATTCTTAGATTTACAACTTGAACAAGAAACAGAAAAAAATAATCATAAAGTCATAAAAGACATAGATACTGTATAGTCTGAAACCATTTTGTTTACTGCCTTTAAGAATCATTGGAGCCAATGTAATAGGGCAAAAGTCTGTAAAATATTACTATATAAACATCTTCTTCTTCTTTCGGCTTCTCCCTTTAGGAGTCGCCACAGCAGATCATCCGTCTCCATACCTTCCTGTTCTCTACATCTGCCTCTTTTAAACCAACTACCTGCATGTCTTCCCTCACCACATCCATAAACCTCCTACTTGGCCTTCCTCTTTTTCTCCTTCCTGGTGGCTCCATCCTCAGCATGTTTCTACCGATGTACCCCATGTCTCTCTTCTGCACATGTCCAAACCATCTTAATCTCGCCCCCCTTACCTTGTCTCCAAAACATCCTACATGTGCTATCCTTCTAAACTCATTTCTAATCCTGTCCATCCTCGTCACTCCCATTGAAAACCTCAGCATCAGCATTCATCTCTGTTACCTCCAACTCCACCTCCTGTCTTTTATTCAATGCTACTGTCTCAAAACTATACAACATCGCAGGTCTCACCACAGTCCTATAAACCTTCCCTTTCACACTTACAGATACTTTTCTATCACAAATCACCCCTTCAATTCTTCTCAACCCACTCAACCCTGACGGCACTCTTTTCTTCACTTCTCTAAGTGTCTCTAGAAGTGGAGGTTACTACAACAGCAAATGGGCTTGTTCAAATGTGGAATAAAATTTTGCAAAAGGACACCTGAATCTTATGATCAGGTGTTTAAAGACCTTTGTACATATAGTTTAATTCCCTTTCTATAACTGTGTCAAAAAGTATAAGCGTTATGTTTTATTAGACTTCATTTAACATGAATTCAGGTTTGTTGATGGTATCAACTGTTCCCTAATAGACACTTGAGAATTAAACCATTCGTGGCAATCGCAGTCCTAAGTTGCAATTATTCAATTAATAAATTGTAACAAAACTGCTCAACACAAAGCCTAAGTGACACTATCTTCAGCAAAATGTAATATCTCTACAGCAATGCACCTTGTGCTGTCCATGTACAAGATAATGACAGATGATTTGCATATATTTAACCCTCAATGATTCCTAATAACTATAAATGGGTCAGCTTAAGGAAATTTAAGTTATAAAAGAAAAAGAAAAACAAACAAAAAAAAAAACTTTAACACTACTCCAGAGTTTACAGGCAATATATATATATAAAATGATCTTCCCCTTACTGAGTGAGTCTCAGTACTAACAGCATGTCTGGTTCTGCTGAGTGACATACTCGGAATAGGATATACCATTTCAGAAGATCCAAAATATAATAGAGATAAACTATTTAGAGCGTTATACGTCATAAGCAGTACTTCACAGTCAATGTGTAACTAAATTTTCGGTCAGCATAAAGAAAATAAAATCAAGCTAGGTTAATATAATTTGACCTTTTAAAAGGTGATACAGGCTGCAGTAATTATACCATTTGCCAATGTTGAAAAAGCATATACTTGTTTCCCTTTATAGCTATGTGCTAAAGGTCTTTTGTTTCCATGTGACAACAAAGGTTTACAGTCTATTGAGCAAAAACTTTTGTACAAAACACTGTACTGTTGTTGTGTAAGTTCTTTGTCCTGCACTCATCTCACACTGTTTTGAATTAACATTTCATGTAGTCCTAGGTACTGTCATTTGTTGCACCATTGTCCGGGAGAAAAAACTTGACCTGAGATATAATATTATATAATGTAAAATCAAAATATGCGAATGACAGATGTTACTTCTATATTTAAATAATAGAGCTGCATTTTGAGTCACATTATGGTTTTTTTTCAAGCATATTTAAATAAATTAGGTAAACAAGAATCACAATCTGGGATAATTTAGCAACTTATTTGCAAAATAAATGGTAATTAGGTGGACATTGGTTAATGGGAGGTGGAATAATAGAATGGCATGGTCGGCATTTTAAAAGGTCATTTCCTGGCTGCTGAAGTGGTCATTCATTCATTCATTCATTTATTCATTTAATTAAGCATTAGTATTGAACAAAGCAATATTGATGGTACTCTAGTTTAGATTACCCCCTGTTGAAACACGGTAATGAATCACTGACCACACACACACACACACACACACACACACACACACACACACACACACACACACACACACACAGAGAGAGAGACACACACACACAGAGAGACACACACAAAGCTTTGCCTTGAAGCAGAGAGATGCCATATTAAGAAGACAAGCCAAATGAACCTCTCTGACTAACTGCAAGTGTTTGGCAGGTGAACTCAGGTTAAATAAGACTTGGCAAGGTGGTCTGTGTGTGTGTGTGTGTGTGCTTGTGTTTTTTTCTTTTGAGAGGAGGTGCGAGAGAGAAGCAAGGATGGTGTAAATACACGTAACAGAAACCATGCTTTCAGATTAATCATGGTGTGAGTTATTAAAAGGTGTGAAACTGAATTTTTCTCATTGTTATCACACAGCAGATGCTGGTTGCTTTGTATCCATAGAAACAGTGCTACCATGTAAAGTTCTTTTGCTGATGCATACAGATCTCATGCAATACCACCTCTCTGAATCAGCAACTTAATATAATACATCATAAATCATTATGTTATGTGGGTTTAAATAATAGATTGGTTAGAATGCGGTGAACGTTTGTGCATGCAGTAGAGCCAGGGGCAGTGGGAGGAAGGAACAGGGCTGCAGACTGAAGCGGAATAAAAACAAGTATCTGGTTGCATAATCCTTTCTCTGGATCTTTACTCTCCTGCAGCTACTACTGAATTTCTTTATATTTTCTCAAAATGTGCAGTAATGGTTAAGATTGGTTTTTGTAAATGTTTAAAGATCATATTGCTTTTTAAAGTTTGCAGACATTTTAGCTATTAACTTTCATGCTCAAACCAAGCCATAATTCACCATTCACTCATTCATCCATTCACTAATTCATCTTAACTGACCACTTTATCTTGGACAGGACTGTGTTCACATCAAGCACAAACACAGTTAACATGTTCAGAGCACAAAACCAGAACAAAACAAGTTTTTTTAGCTAGGTAAGCAGTTTTGTTTTTGTTTTGATTTTTACATAAAAAACACTTTATTTTAAAAGAAAGCAGTCTGACACAAGACCATTTACTTTAGCGTGGTGGGACAACAGCCTGAATGAACAAGCTGAAATTTGATCACGTTTAATTCTATTTGCTGTAATGAAATGGATTTTAGAGTAATCCTGTAACAGGCAATTGATAGAGGAGAACATAGAATAATCCAGCATATAGTTGTATTTAAATATGTTGGAAACAGCAGGTGTGTTGCAGGAAAGCTTACAAATAGGATTATAAGGTTTCAGCTACATTTCCAGTTTGACTACATTCAAAATAAAAAGAGACCAATTTTTCTTTTCCTCAGCCTTTGCTTGTGAAACAAGGTCACCACGGTGTACTCACATTTCTGATGTATTGGCATGGTCCACTCCATAATAACAAATTCTATCTGTTGCTACATACAACCCAAATTCCAAAAACGTTTGGACAATGGGTAAATTGCAAATAAAAACAATATAAGATTTGACACATTTGATTTCATTTGCATTATATAGTGTTCACAGAAAATGTTTACTGGAGGTATTTCTGAGCCCATGCACTGATTTTCATTACAGAATCATGCCTGTTTTCAATGCAGTGCAGCTTAAGAGCCCAAAGATCATGACCGTCAAAAATATAGATTTCCATGAGATTTCTGCAGAGTCTCTAAATCTATTGATAATACAATATTATGTACTGTAGATAATAATATATTCAAACTCTTCTTAAACTGATGTTGAGGAGCATTATTCTTAAATTGTTCCACAATTTGAAGATGCAGTTTTTTTCGAGATTGGTGCCTATCTTCACTTGGGAGACTCTACCTCTCTAAGATACTCATTTTAAACCCAATCATGTTACAGAACTATTTCCAATTTGCCAATTAAACTAATTAGTTGTGAAATGTTTTTCCAGCTGTTTCTTTTTTAGTAAAAAATTTTTTCCAGCCTTTTACTGACCCTTTCCCTGGCACTTTCTGGAGACATGTTGCAGCCATCAATTTCAAAATTAATATATATTTAACTTATTGTGGTACATTTTCTTCAGTTTAAACCTTTGATAAGTTTTTATGTTTTAATGTAATAAATATAATTACATATTATGTGATAAAATGTGAATAAAACGGCTTTATGAGATTTCCAACTTTATTTAAATTGGGATTATAAATCTAAATTAAGCAAGATAATATTTATAAAGGCAAACAAATAATGAATCATTCATTTATTTCAGTAAAATAATAGCATTTGAATTTGACCATTAAGAAGAGTCAGTTAATTATATTTCACAAAAACTGTAAATGAAATGTATATAGTTGTGAGTAACATTTGTTGAACGTTTTATAAATTGGGGTATATGCCACACCTGCCTCTGTAGATGAACTGTCAATGTCCAGAATTCATGAAATAGAAACAGACTTTGGTCTTGTCCTCTTTAACAAATAAAAAAAACAGAGCATTTCTAAAACAGAAACAGTTATAAACATTATACTCTTTTTGTAGTATTATCTATTAAATTTTATTATAATGAAGATTTTAATCTTGTCCATGTTTAAGAAACAAATGCAATCAAAGCACTATTTAAAATAGCTCACTGTACATGTGAGGTTTCATCTATCTCCTGCAAACATGGTGCTACACCTTCATTGTTGTTGAGCTGAAAAATATTTGCAAGTCTTTCAGACACTACTAATTGCCCTGCAAATGCTCAAACAGCCCTGACCCTTCCAAAAGCATGAGGCGTATCCTATAAATAAAACCATATTTATAAAACCTTCTATGTCTCCATGGTAACTCCTGCTTGGTAACTGTGTCTCAGTGTGATCGTGCTGAAGCACTCAACTCCACGTTCATAATCACCTTGCTCTCATCAATAACCATGGAAACAGTGTCGACTTTGACTTAGGCTGGAACAGCAAGGTTCTTGGGCTTAGGAGTTCATACGGACAGACGTTCACTAGCACTGGTCTAACAACAGCATATATTCAAAAGCAAAATGAGAATCTGAAGTGGCAGTTGTTTGTTAAGAAATATAAAATATCTTGCATATTTATGGAAAATCTATTATGGAACCACTATCAAATTTGCTATAATTAGCGTTTCATAAACAATGAAAGAAATTAAGATGTGGTACACTGGCAGCACTTTCAATATACGAGGTATTGTATATATAATGTACATATATATGCTTCAAATGGACATTCTGTGCAACCCAAATGAGGATGGGTTCCCTCTTGAGTCTGGTTCCTCTCAAGGTTTATTCCTTATGCCATCTCGAGGAGTTTTTCCTTGCCACAGTTGCTCATCAGGGACAAACATACTTACAAAGAACATATTTACATTTAATCACCACATTATCTGTGTAAAGCTGCTTTAAGACAATGTTCATTGTTAAAAGCGCTATACAAATAAAAAAGAATTGAATTGAATTGAATATTGTGCACTATATTTGTGCTGTATTTATACTGATAAGAATCTGTTTGCACCGTTTTTTTACCAACCTCTAACAGACCACATGAATATTAGATAACTTTAGAGATGTTGATCAATTTCTCTTTTTAGAAGACTGTACATAAACAGCTTACTTGTATTAAACTGATTATATTTGCAGTGATTTCATATGAATATTACATTTTAAAATTAGTATAAGTTACTGTATTTACTGCAACGATTAAATATAATAAAAAATATGATTATTCACATAATGAATAAGAAAGAAATTCTATGAAACGTCACACCAGGCTGGTGTGAGCGTAATGCATTATTTTCTGAAAACAGTGAATTATTCTGCTCATAGTACCACAACGATGTTCCAGCAACTTAAATATTTTTTAATTAAAAATGACTTATTTAATGTTTGATATGTGAGCCATTAATTCCTGTTATCACTTACATGACAGCAGCTGTATTAAAGTTGTTTATTCACCACCTTCTCTGTTGAGCAACCAATCATCTCTCTCTGAAGACTAATCAGGAAATGTTGTTACAAAGCGCTGACATTTGAGATCACTTTAACAAACATTATATTAACATGTTTACAAAAAAATTGAAAATCACATTAATGTGATTAAAAACGAATGAATGTATATCTTAGTTAAACAATTCTTTCTTTAATGATGCTTTCAAGTCTGCCATACAAGCCTGTGTTATTGAGCTGAACAACAATGTATTAGAACTGATGCATTAAAACATACCTCTTATTTTAAATTACAGTAAAACCTACTGTTATACCATGCTGTTATGCTCTGACTCGGCTCGCTACTGTATAAATATGATGATTGTTTGTAATATATTCTTTGCAGTCCTACAATGTGCTTATTGTTTTTCACCTCTAGTTACAAACGTATACAAGATACAGTGGAACCCACTTATCTCGTCCTCGGTTAACTCTCTAACCCTTTTAAGTGGAACCGCCAAATTCTCGCTTTGTCTTAGCATTTTCTAATCGGTTATGTCGATTCTTTTATGTCGCCGAACCCTAATATCTCGAGCACAAGGGGGGTGGGGGTGGGGGGGGGGACTTAACGTCGGTTATGTCAGGAATCCCACTGCCACGCCCCCTTCAGCGTTTGTCAAACCTCGGCATTCCTCGAAGCACTCTGCTTCTTCTCCCGTGCGTGCCCCGCCCACACAAAGCTCCTTCCAATCATACTGATTACACACACCTGACTCTCATTCACTCACTCCTCCCATCTCCTATTTAAGCCCCTCACCTCCACACACTCGTGGTCAGTTATTGTTTGTGCATAATCGTATGTGTTGGTTCATGTCGGTCTGTGTAATCGTGTATACGTATCCCGCTACGTACCCTTCTTCTCGGACTCCACATTCTCTCAACGGCACCCCGGATTATCCCGATCCTGCTGTTTTCCATGTTCACGCTGTCTGCACCACGTTTATCCATTGCTGCCCAGCGCTGCGTTTTCCATAGCGCAGATCTGTGGATTCTTTACACGAACTGTCTCTGCTTTCACAGAACTTCGTGGACCGCGCTCACGGAGCGCACCACTGGATATTACTGCTTCTCTACAAGTATTGGTGGATTATCTCCTGAGTATTCTCAATAAACTTTGTTTGCGTTGACTTCGGCTTCCGCCTCCTTATCTGCATTACAGGTTATCTCGATCCGCATGACCAATCAATCAAATCGCCACAACGCTGTTATGTAAAAAAACTCCAAAAACACGTGCATGCACATTCTCATTTAATAACGCACATCAGGCATTTCAAGCACGGTAATATATTGCCACCGTATTGGTTTTCGTTTATCTCGATCATCGGTTACCTCGACGCTTTTTGGCGTCACCTAGGCAGGCGACATGACCGGGTTCTACTGTAAATAGGTTCAGTAAAAATAAATAATGTCTAAAAACTTAAAAACAGACAGAAGATTACAGCAGTTTAGATTTCATAAAATGATTTAGATTTAGATGATAGACATTTTAATGATATACATTGTCTTGTGATAGCTTACTAAATAAGTTATTTAATAAGCTTACTGCATAAAATTGTTGTTTATTTGTATTAAAATAGGGAACAGATCAAAAGGGAAAATCATATAAATAGAAATATAGAGAATTAAATATAGGATATGATGGAGACAGTCTTGCTGTTTCCCTATTGATTTTGGATGTTGTCTATCCACTAGAGATCTTTGTGTTTTAAAAGAATAGAGTAAGTCATAGCAACAGTAAGCAGACAGATGGAGGAAGTAGAAAAGGTTGTCCTGTGTCTAGCATTGAGTGTTAAAAGAATGGATGCAATGTAGACTTTATTGATTAAAATGCATTCCCTCTGTGCAACGGCTCTGTGGAGCTGTGTGTGTGTGTGTGTGTGTGTGTGTGTGTGTGTGTGTGTGTGTGTGTGTTTGTGCGTTTCTGTTTCTGTCTATCTGTGTGTGTGTGTGTGTGTGGACATGTGTATCTGTCTGTATCTGTCAATCTCTGTGTGTGTTATGTGTGCTCTCTGTGTATGGGCTGTGTGTATCTGTGTGTGTGTGTGTGTGTGTGTGTGTGTGTGTGTGTGTGTGTGTGTGTGTGTGTGTGTTATAGTATACTTTTCTTAGATGCCATTACGAGCATCAAATTATTAAATTTATTAAGTGTACATTTTTGAATACTTACAAACTTAAAAAAAAGTAGCTGTTGTGGCATTAAGAGCAAAAGTTATTTAAACGGATTTGTTTACACTTTGTTTAACACATATATTTTTTTAAAGTAACTACAATATTAATGGTTAGTTGTTAAATTATATTCAAAGCGACTTTTACCTCACTTATACAACTGAGCAGTTGAGGGTTAAGGGCCTTTCTCAAGAGCCGAGGAGTAAAATTAGTTGGTGCTGAAATTTAAGTTCATGACCTTTTGATCAGAAGTCCAACATCTTTCTGTATAATCAATATTTGTGACATATCTCTCAACGCTAGATGTTTATTAAAAAAACAAACAAAAAAAATCAATAATATGCTCATAATTCAGTGGTACCTGCAATTTTACACACAATAGTCGTTGCTGTACAGTCGGCTTTTCAGATTCATAAATTGCATTGTAAGTGCAAAATCCATCTGTTTGCATTGACACTGTCACCTTTAATAAGAGAAGCACACACTGCATATTCCTTACACCAAATCATTATTTGTAAATGTACTTGCAGGTTTTCAAATGTCTTTGAATGCTCAGTCAATATTGTACCGCAACGAATATGTGTGTCTACATTAAATAAATATTTAAGTCTATTGTGTAAAGGTTTTAAATTTATGTCCAAAAACAGAAGAAATAACAGTTTAGCAATCAATGTGTAAATATCTCAGATGAAATCTGAATAAAAACCTAAAAAGGCACATTGGCAGCATCGTCTTGGGCCTTTTAAATCTGGAAACATGTCAGAATGTCACCTGAAGGTGACAGCACTGAGTTCACACTTGATCTACTTGATTTAATGCTCTTCATCTCTTGTGTGCAGCATTGGAGCAGGATAAACGTAAAACAACTCAGTACTGTGGACAGTCAGCCAAAGGAAAGAGCAACCAGCAGTCAGCAGCAAAAAAACATTTACAAACTGAAAATCCAAAACTTGGCCTTGACCATGATTCATGCTCATGTAGCACTGCAGTGCCAAGATGAGTCCAACATTAGTCTGAGTGTGTATGTATCTGACCTTTCAAATACAGCTAAGCTAAACCAACACAGTTCCCCTGTGGTTCCTGTTGACTCACTCACCTACAACGATGCCAGAGGAGACTGCTCATCTGTTGTGGTGTTCATTCAGAGCTGGTACTGCTAAGCATTTAGAAGACAGGAGTCTTTAGAACTTGATACATGGTCGGATGAGCCAAAAAAAAAAAAAAAAAACTCTTTATAAATCTTGCTGTGCACACACACACAGAGCTTCACCCAACAGCTGAGCTCTTCAAAAATGTTTAACTGCCAAAATATACATTAAAACACCAACACTAGTTTACTTCTATTAAGAAAACCTTGTTAGCAATTATCTGACTGCATTGTGGGAGAAAATTACAGACCCAAATGTTGCTCTTTTTTTTCTCAATTACAAACAGAATGATTAAACTAAGAATAAGGGATTTACAATAAAAAATGGTAAAATAAATATTTTACTAATATTAGAAATACAGAAAAATATACTCTCTCCCGCATTCAATAACTTGATCTGATGGAAATGTACCCCAGGTGGGAGCTCAGTACATTAGAGCATTATGCACACAGAAACACACACACACACACACACACACGTACACACGCACAAATTCACACAATTATTTACACCTAGGGAGAATGTATCTATCCGCCTACTTGTGCATGTTTTGGGCGGTGGAAACCCCCCCGATAGAATCCACCAAAAATTATTACAAAAATAAGGGGGGGTGTGGGGGGATATGGAGAGAATTAGTTTTAGATTTGTTTGTTTTGTTTTAGATTAGTTTTAGATGTAATCTTCAAGATGATCCTTTGTCCATTTATTGTCATAAGTCTCTCTCATAATCAAATGACCCACTTATTATGTCTCTTCTATAATTTAATTATTTCTATAGTACAAAGAGAGTATATGGTAGATGCATCAAAGAAACATTTTAAGATTTTCATTCACAAAATTACTTTTTTACTTCCATATTTTCCTGAACAGTTTGCCTTTAGGTTACGGTTCATATAGGCTTTTCATTACATCTTTTGCGGTGGAGTAGCAAGATAAATATGCAAAGGCTGCAAATCTTGGACCAGCTTGAGCTGAATATATCAATTGACTTCAAATTATAATTAGAAATAGAAGAATTGGAAAAATTCAAGAATTAGAATTAGAAATAAATTTGGAAAAACAGAAAACCTAAAGTCTATTTAACTAAACCTACCTAAAACTATCCCAGTGAGCACAAGGAAGTGGAATCTGTATGTGTTGTGTGATTACGTTCCTCATTAACTTCTAATGAACTGAGCATAATTAAGCAGTGGAAATGAGAGCGCTGTGCTCAGGTGTATATTAAAAATTTTAACAACAGTGCAGGACAGACATTAAAAGTAGGTGAAGCGATTTTCGATTATGCTAAAAGCACAGTCTAGTCTCTGAGGATGTTGTGTAGCATTACTGGAGAAGTTACACAATCCCTGCATCAGAAACTGCAAAAGAAGCACCGCTTCCATTGAGGTTTTAATGTTTGTAGGGATGCTGCTTTAATCTGCTAAGATGTATGAAGAGATAGAGAGAGAAAGAAGGTCTGTCGAGGTTCACCGCTTGCATATTTAAATCCCTCACTGCAGTATGTGCATATATTTATGTGTAGACGTGTGTTTTATATGCGCAGCCATGCCTATGCATGCTACATTTTGAGGCCCCTTTGCTGCACTCTCAGGTTTTTGCCCTTTTGTTAATCTGATTCAGAGACCTAAAGCTTTTAACAGCATTTAAGCTCACAGCTTAGCATGTCTGTATGCCTGCCCTTATTTGCTATACATCCTTTAAATCTAGTTTATACCCATTTATCTCACTTTGTACCAAAGTGCGGAATTGTTAAGTCACTAGAAACGCTTTAACTTTCTGTAACAGTGTCTCTGACAGTATGAAAGATTCACATTAAAGCACCCCTTCTAATATATATTTGTTTCTTTAGAAACAGCTTGTTCACAAGAAATTGTACAGCGGGTGCTCCAGATAAGCTAATGCTTTTTATAAATGCTTTTTTTGAAGAAAAAGAAAAAAGAATTATCATTGAGTATTTATTTATTTATTTATTTTATTAGAAGACATTTTAGACATTGGAAGGTCTTCAGCACATAGGCTTTCTTTCACATGATTTTTGCTGTTTTTATTTTACTTAAATAAGAGAGAGAGGCTGATGAGTGAACAACTGTTTATAGGTGTCTCAATGTAAGCAATAAGAAGCACAGTTTTCTTAAAGTCTCACGTCAAAAATGTAAAAGTGTCAATGATTAATATGTCTAAAATTGTTAACAAATTGTTGTGGTATTAATGGAAAAAATTTTTTTAAACAAAACCATTACTCCAAATATATTTTTTTCATTCATAAATGGCCACATCACACCATCCTAGTGTGTATTATTTTCATAGAACAGTATTGCCAGTCATGGATTTTCCTTAATGTCATGTCCTTTATACTAATTTGAACAAACAATGCACTAATGTCTTATAAAAAATTTAGTTTAGTTAAACTTTAACTTGCCTGTATTTAATTAATGTAAAGAATCATTAAAAAGTGGTTGTTTTAAGTACATGACATATTACAATATTAGTATATTACAGATTCAAGCCTATACACATAAATATTTTAATTAAAAATTCAGTCTTGTAAAATATTAAATACATCCTACATACAGTTACTGAAGCTACAATATAACCAGATTTAGAATCTTTAATGATACTTTGGTTGCCACTGTGGGCTTCCCTTAAAGCCCCATGGAAGTGGTGGCTTAACAGAAAAGGCTGTGGGTTACTGATCAGAAGGTCGCTGTTTAATCCTCATCACTGCCAAACTACTACTGATGATCCCGAAGTTCTTTACCCTCTTTTCTCCAGGGGGGGTGGATGTATCTTAGTTGACCCTGTAGTTTAACCTCAGCTTAAGAAGCTAGAACATGCAAAGAAATGAAATTGTATTGTATATGTTATAAATAAAGACTTATTCTAAAGGCTCCAAGATAAACGCTACATCAGACTGACTTTGTATTGGTTCTGGATGAGCCGTTTTAAAAGTTCTGGATGGAAACCCTGCCTTTTTTTGCCTATATTAGTGTATGAGGAACCACAGAAATTGTTTCCCAATTACTGTAGCTCCTAGTAAAGTCTTTAAATATTATATCACAGCGTTTTCACAGAGAATCCTTAAAGGTTTAATGTATTAACCACAACCCAATGTAAATGTTGGCCTATTAGCTTCTGAGGGAACCCTTATAGGTTTGATGTTCACCCCTACAAGAGTGTCACTTTGTACCCATTGGCCACTAGAGATCCCCTAAAAGCTCTATATAGAACCCTGTAAGTGCTTCCATATTACCTGTCAAAATAACCCTTTCAAGAGTATACTACTGAGAAACATCTGACAAGTGTGTGCTTGTGTAAATGTTTTTTTTCCCCTTTAATATGTCTACATAACATCTCACCACCAGACTAAGAAAATCATTTTCTTTGTCTCACCGTGGCAACGCGGTATCAGGCAGCTGATTCCAAATGTAGACATATAAAGAACATGCTGAGCTGATATACAATTTCTTTCTCACTTTGACAAAATGTGTGGTTGAAAAGGACATTTTAAAATGCAAAAGTAAGCTCTCACTACACACAGACTACAATTATTTTTCTCCAGCCTTGCTTTCAGCACCACCTGATTTCATAAAGAGCTCTTCTCCCTAAAGGCATTGCTCAACCATCCATTGCTAGCATGTTTTAATGAACATAAAACTGTTACACTGCATCATATTATCAAACTCACATTAGCACTGTTTTGTTGCTCTCAGTCTTTCACAACATTTCAACGAAATATTATACTTTAAATAGTGTACATATCTGGAACAAATACCCAGAGACACCACAGTGTTTGATTTGATGGATGATTTCTATTTAATGTCTTTTATTACTAATCAGCACAGTAAAGCAGGTTATATGAATCATGTGATGCAAGGCAAGTCAGTGTGAAACTGAAAATAATGATCATCTTGAGCAATAGAGTAAACACTGAAGGAAAACTGCAGCAGTGCATGCAGATTAGGATGTGATTTTTCAGCTAAGGAGATAACAATTGGGGTTGGTCTGATGGGACAGTGACGGAGAGAAAGATCAATCCCTCTGTATGTACAGAGACCCATACCGTCTGTCACTGGCC
Source organism: Silurus asotus (assembly GCA_024362625.1). Lineage (NCBI taxonomy): Eukaryota > Metazoa > Chordata > Actinopteri > Siluriformes > Siluridae > Silurus > Silurus asotus. The sequence continues at coordinate 7,900,679 of MU551603.1, forward strand.
CAGCTCCAGCTCTCTCTCTCTCTTTCTCTCTCACTGTATCAACTCATCTTTCTGTTTTCCACATTTTGTCTCTTGTGTATATTTTTTTTATATGAGATGAAATTGAATTACTCTGTCTCCATTTAAATTTACATCTTCTGTCTGGATTGCTTCCTTAGCTTCAACTCCATGCATTTAAACTTGAATTAGCTAACCTGACATCTGACTGCTGTAGCACATTTAAAAAAGAACCAGCTCAATACACGTAACATTTCCCTGTGTTGTTCCTTATTTTATGCAACGACAACAAAAATAAATAAATAAATAAAATAGAAATACAAGAAAAATTTCATGGCATTAAAAGACTGTACTTCTGCATGACATTTCATAAATTATGGAATGTTCATGTTTTGATGTTATTTACTAGAAAGGGTAGCATCTATGACATTTGGGGTGATTTCCGTAGCTTATTCTCTCCATTAAAGCCATCATCAGTCAATGTCAATGATGTAGTTTAGACTGAACTTTGTGTGTATACTGTATTTATTTAATTCAACTGTACAATTGTGCAAGTTAACCATCATATAACCAACTAACCAACTTATAATTTTTACGATCTGTGATGAGAGTTGTTTTTTTTTTAAACAAGAAAAGTGCAAACACAGGAAGTGGTAGCTCAGTGCAATAATAATAGTCAGTTGGGTGTGCAATAACATTTGTATTTATTACTGTAGTCTGACTTTTTGCCATCTGTTTTCACTGCTGCTACAAATTTTATTTAACCTAACATTTACCTCAATCTGTATACTTATTTATTCTTATTTGACTTTAATCTTTAATATTTTAATGTAGGCAACTGCAAACAAACTATATATATATATATATATATATATACAATTTAGTTTCTCCATTTCATTGACTTTTTCTAAACATGTGGTGGAGGTAAGCTCAGACCTTAAGTTGCACAAGCATTTTCCTCCTCTCTTAGGTTTCTGCCTACAAATGGAAATATATGCTGTATATATTTACTGTATATGTACATACAGCGGCAGATGTGGTGGCAGCCTGATAGAAACATTAGCAGTAGCAATGCATGTTTTAGCAGCCTGAGCCTTCTTGAAGATTTCAGGATGCAATATGCAGTAGATGAGCACCTATCCATATGTAGGCACACACACACACACGCACACACACACACACACACTATAATGTAACTAAATTTTCAAGGTTATGATCATTATGACTTTTCGAGAATCCCCTTATCCCATGTTTCCGCACTGAAGAGATTATAATTTAGATGGATGGGTTCAGCATATGGAACAGCTGTCACTAATCAGACAGGCATCAGCAGGATGGATAAGTGAAATCATGATGAGTGGAATGGGGGTAGGGAGCGAAGAAGAGATAGAGAAGAAAGTACAGAGGAAAAATCAGGGGAGATTTGCAGTTTACTCCAGGACTTATGTACCGTCTGTCCATCCCATCTGTTTCCACAGCAACTGCTGTTAAAACCGCAGAGTTCAGGTTTGTTGAGAGGCACTTACTGCTGTTTCATCCCATATTTAGAGCTTTCAGCAAAATGCTCTTCCTGCAACGATTGCCATTTTTATGAGTTTAATAATGCAGCACATCTGCAATTGTTTATCACTTGTAAATTTTTTTCTTTTAAAAGTGGGTATAAACGGACGAGGCGTTGATTTCAGGGGTTTTATCGTTTCATTTTTGCTAGTTAAGTGATGAACGGCATTGCATGTTTTGATTTACGCACTAAAAGGGGAAACATATTCAATATTCATATTGATATTTTTCACACTTGATTGCTTGTGTGTCTGTGGTTTGTCTATCTTAGTGAGTGAGTATTTATTGATTTTCCTGTCTTCGGTATATTTTTTTGGCAGTCATAAGGACTGAAAGTTCTCTGCTGCTTTTATTAGAAGCACAATAGGGATAGAGTTGCAGCAGGAGGCATAACTGACTAGTGACTTGTTGCCAGCAATTTTTAATCAGTGTTCAAAACCATATGGCTTGCATGTTGCTGTCTAGTGTATTTACCTTGTAATGTCCATGGAGTCCATGGAGCCACTTTTGAGGCATTGTCTCTTGTATAGGGTATTCTGTGTATTAGTTTGTACTGTGCTAAGAGGCAAAACAGTGTCATACCATGAAAAGAAGTCATAAAATGATGAACACCTAGACAAAAGATAATTAAAAATATTAGCCCCATTCCTATTCCAGAGGGGGGAAAAAAACTAAAGTAAACTCACATCAGGATTTATGATGATATGAACAAAACATCTTTAGAACAAGATATAATTAGTGGGTTGAAAACATTTAATGTTGTCCTGGTCTCAGTCTCAGACACTGTAGAAAACATTATAAAGAGACTGCTGTATAATTACCACAGTGTTGCCAGGAAGCTGTTTTTGTCATAGCATTATGTTCATAATTGCTTCCTTCTCACATTATACTAGAACAACAGTCTGGGGTTGGTCATTGGTCTTTGTCTGTGAGAACAGCTTTGTTTTGGCCATGCTGAGTGATGGAAACTGCTGACTCCATAATAGCAGTTAGAAATGTGGCTTTTGAAACAATTGCTGTGTCACTGTATGTAGCAAACTCTAAGCAAAATGCTTTTTTTTTTTTTTTTTTTTTATGTTCTTGGTATCTAAACAATTTCATGGGCAATATGGCAATACTAAGCTTTCTTAGGTCAATCGAGAAAATATAAGACTTTACATACATATTGCTAGAATTGGTGTTGTATGTTGTAATGTAATCAGACACCTTATCTTCAATAAAAAAAAAAACTGCATGCACTTTATGTCTATAAACTAATCAGGATTGATGAACTCAATCTATTTGGGAAAACAATTTCTGCTTTAGTTTATTGTTGCATGCTTTTGCTGCTTTTTTTATATTGGCTGTGACCATGCTGAGGATCAGCATGTAGTGGTGCTATGATTTTTCCACCTCATGCAATTAAAAAAAAAAAGATCTGCTTTAAGAAAGAACTAGAAATTTTACTGTGTTTACTGGAGATTTATGTGTGTTACTGCTTTCCCACAGATGGTGTTCCTCTGAGTGAGCTCTCCTGGTCATCCTCTTTGGCTGTGGTGGCTGTCTCTTTCTCTGGCCTCTTCACCTTTATCTTCCTCATGCTGGCCTGTCTGTGCTGCAAGAAAGGAGAGATTGGATTTAAGGTGAGAATATTGTCAAACACCACCAACTAGTTTTAAAATACGAGCAACTTTTAAAAAGCCCTATAGTAAGTAAGCTAAGTAAGATTCATCTGTTACCGGAAAACTAAATATGTGGAGTTGTGTTGTATGTAATAAGCAAGTCAAGGTCAGTCCATATGTTTCTAGCAGGAAACTATAACAGATGCAGCAGCTTTCTGATGGACTAAAGATAAAGTGTGAATTTCTCAAAATGTGGGTCACAGCACTTGGGTAGGAGAATAAAAAGAGAAGAGATAAGAGAATGCATGCTAAAGGCAGAACATGAGCTGAAGTTAGATAGAAGAAGATAGAGCAGAGAGAAAGAGCACCTGGTCATTAGTAAATACTCTCAAGGGATCTGTGGTTAACATAGTTTCTCATACACAGCTGAAAAATACATAGTTCTTTTCTCCCGCCATTCAGATTCTCGAATTCCACCTATATAGCGTCAGTGGGCTCAGGAAAACCTCAGCAGTTGCTCCCTGGTCATGGCAGGCTGATTAGAGAAAATGTGATTATACACAGTGGCCAGAGCTGACTAGAGAGAAAATACAGACTAACATGAACATGTACACAAGCACACTTACATAAGGTTGTTCGCAAAGGAATTACATTCCGTAAGAGAAATTTAAGAAGATACAGCATTCATAGCAAAAAGGCAGTCAGTCCCAGAAATGCAAGTTGGATGGAAGAATATGTGCTTTATATAGGCAAATGAGTAAAGTTCATCCACTGAAATAGTCCTAGGGATCGAATTTGTGTGGATAAAAGAATGGGATATATGGTGAAACCATACAGAGCTTCTTATTGATATATTTGTTATATCTCTTGTAGATAAATAGAAGAGGAGGTGCATTTTATTGGGGTGTACAAACTTATGCACTCAACTATAAAAAAAATAAAAAATAGACTCTCACAGTGTTTTATAAACTTAAATACACACGCACAAATTGATATGATGTGGTGAGTAGAACAGTGAGCTGTGTGTGCGAGACATCTGGCTTACACTTAGAGCACCTACTGCCCACATACTGGGTGTAACAGTAAATGGAAGTGTAACCTTAGGGAGAAAGGGATACATAAAAAGACGGAGAGCAACATGGAGGAGGCTTCTTGTTGATTTTAAAGTGGCTCTACAATAACACACTCTCCCAAAAGTTTGATTGTGTGTATGCGTATGTGTGTGTGGAAGTGGTCTGCTCTACAGATGTGAAAAAGGGTGAGAAAGGAAGGATGGAGAAAAAGAGAGTGATGTCATGAGCTCAGAATGTAAAACTTTATCCCTCCCCCTCACATTTTGGCTAGTGTTCTCAGCTGCTGCTGTCTCTTTTCGCTTTGGACTCTGCCCCTCCTTTCATCCATTCATCGGTCCACCCGTCCATGCACTCATACATTCATCCGCCTCTTAATCGGTCTGTCTGCCTCTCATTTTCTTTTTCCCTCCCACATTTCCTGCTCTCCTTTCCCGCCTCACCCTGCATTCCCTATAAGTAAGCTGCACAATATCATCCACATGGTGACTTGTTCTTTAGGGTGCAATTATGCACCTCTCTGTGCTACGTGGTCTGAACTGTATGGTTTTCCGGTGCTATGAATGTGCTGACACTGAGCGAGCTTCAGCAAGGGCAATTGAGTCAGAAGTTATTAAGTGATGGTGCAGAAAACAATTCAGGTACCCTCTGGGGTAATTGTAATACTACTGATGCACCATAAGGAACCCAGTTCCAATAAGTGGGCTAGCAGTAACGGGGCAAGGTAAGCTTTTCAATTTTTTTGAACTCTTTGCTTTTGTTATTGTGAGTACTTTCACTAGTTTTTGTAAAACATTGCTGAATACAAAAGCTTTTCTTTAAATTGTGATGATTCGGGGGTCAATTTATATTAATATATCTAAACTGAGATCTAGTAAACCAAGCCAAAAACATGTTGTTTGATTAGATAGATAGATAGATAGATAGATAGATAGATAGATAGATAGATAGATAGATAGATAGATAGATAGTTTTTTTTTATCCCGTCAAGGAAATTATAGAAATCTGTTAAAATGATGTTATTATTTATTATTTAATTAATTTAGTATTTAATAATGTGTATGCATGGATGTGGCTCTTTTTTCTCTGTCACATGTCATTCCATATCCAATGAATTATGCACGGGACACATGAATGCTACATTGCTCTTGTAACGATGAGGGAGAAAGTAATTACATTTTTAACTAAGTTAAACTGCTATAGCACTGAGATTTGAGTACTTTAAACATTTCCACAAATATTTCCACAAGCACATAAATGTATAATACCAAACTTAAACAATTGTAATACTTTTCATATATTTCAGATATTGCATTTCAGTGGTAATTGCATTAAGTACATGCATCCATACAGATCTTAAAGAGAATTATATCATATAGATAGCTATAAATTGAGTAAGTTATTTCAACGACAGACCTAATGAGAGCCTCTAAAACCAACCAAGAATTTCTACACCCAATTTTCTGGCAACCAGATGGTCTTGTGGAAACTCTGACCTCTTTACACAGTGACCCTTTACTACTATGTATACTGTAACTCCCAGGGTGTGTAAACTCATACATAGATCCCTAGAGTACCGTTTTATTTCTTCTTGGTCCCAGCTTTTCTGTACATCCTGCCCAAGAGAGAATTTGAAAATCACAGCAGCTGGGAACCTTCATACTAAAGTGACTGCACACACAGATATTTATACAGTATATTTATACAGTACATCATGATACAGTACTTCATGGCTCATTTTGTCCGAAATATTTAAACATAGACAAGACAGATTTGTTTTTGTCCACAGACATGTAAATTATAATTTGCATGTCAGTAAAAGGTGAATATAATAGATCTATCTATCTATCTATCTATCTATCTATCTATCTATCTATCTATCTATCTATCTATCTATCTATCTATCTATCTATCTATCTATCT